>JABUQX010078494.1:0-7500 GCA_015478945.1 Trachelipus rathkii
GAGAGTGTAAGTGGCTTATAAGTGTCATAGGTGCATAAGTGTCATAGTGAATGTGTGTATAAGTTGTTAGAAAAATACTAACTCATAGTAGGAAGTATCCTAGTAGCTTGTAATATACACCAATCGAATCCTCATACCTTATAACATTGGGGTAGACACCCATAATAGGGCTATTCTAGGCTCAGGGGAGGCTAGAAAAGGCTTGAAAAAAGTGGCACTCAGTTGGCCACTATTGTGGCACTCATCCTTGGCACTATGTGGCAACTCACCCACCCTGGCACTCATGGCACTCACCTACCACCCAAACCCCAACCTTGGCACTCATAACTAATTACTCATAGAATAATCATAAGAAACACAATAGAACATCACTAGATACTTCTTACGATGATTGGGAACCATCAAAGCCATCCAAAAAAGCTACAAGGTCAAAAAAGTTACAATGCCAAAATTGTACCGTAGAATACAAAAGGGTTGACCGAAAAATTTGGGTTCTCAAAAGTTGTCCTATGGAAGACCAAAGTGTTGCGTCGAAAAATTAGGGTGCCTAAAAAAATTAAGGATGGCCAAAAATTAGGGTGGCCAAAAGTGACCCATGGAAGACCAAAGGGTTGGTAGTGTGTTTGTACGTGTGTATAAGTGTAAATGTAAGTGTATGTGTATAAGTGTCATAGTGAATGTGTGTATAAGTGTCTTAGTGAATGTGTGTATAAGTGTCATTAGTGAATGTGGTGTATAAGCTGCCATAGTGTATGTGCTGTATAAGTGGACATAGGTGTGTATAAGTGTCATAGTGTAAGTGTCTTATGTTAAATGTAAGTGTCTATAGGTAAATGTAAGTGTGAAGTAAATCTGTGTGTAAGTTCCCCTATAGTGAATGTTGGTGTAATAATTACATAGTGTGTATTAAGTAAATCTGTGTTGAGTGCTAAGTAAAGATGTGGTGTGGGTGTGTGTGTGTGTGTAGGGGTGAATATATATATATATATTATATATATATATATATATATATAATATATATAATATATATATATATATATATATAATATATACTAATAATTATATATATATATATATATATATATATATATATATAATATAGTATATATATATAATACTTATTCCAATTTTCAAGGCTTACAATAAAAATTAAAACAAAAATTGGGCCTGAGCATGTTTGGGGTAGTAAAAATGATACGTGTTAGTTCTCGGGCCGAAACCTAATACCGAAAATAAAATAAAAATAATTAAAGTAAAAATAATCACAATATGTAAATAATTAAAAATAATTAAAATAATAAAAATAATTACAATAAGTAAATAATTAAAATAATTCAAGTAACATTTCAATATTAAAGCTGACAAGCCATGATGGCAAAGTAACAGGGGCGAAGTAGATGGACATGAGCATGTTTGGGTAGTAAAAAAGCCATGTGATTTTAAAATTGGTTTTATGACTTTTTATTTTCTAAAATACAACGTGTTTAGCGAAATGCTGAGCATTGCTCCACGTGCTAGTTCTACAAAATAATTATTTACGCATAGTAATTGTTATTATTATTATTATTATTATTATTATTATTATTATTATTATTATTATTATTATTATTATTATTATTATTATTATTATTATTATTATTATTATTATTATTATTATTATTATTATTATTATTATTATTATAAATTATTATATTTCTATGTTTCGCTCACACGCAAAAATCTCTCTCTCTCTCTCTCTCTCTCTCTCTCTCTCTCTCTCTCTCTCTCTCTCTCTCTCTCTCTCTCTCTCTCTCTCTCTTTCTTTCGTTTCCTTATATATATATATATATATATATATATATATATATATATATATATATATATATATATATATATATATATATATATATATATATATATATATATATATATATATATATTTATATTATTTTTATTTTATTATTTTTTTTATTATTATTATTATTATTATTTGGAAGCCGCGGACTTGCTTTTATAGACTTGAAAATTAAATTATATATTCTCCTAATTCGTAGCGCTGGACGGGTGGTTAAAAGGTCAGGGGTTTGCCTTAGAGGTAAGAGGTCGAGTTCTATTTTGAAATATGACACGGATAGAACTCGAAACGGTGAAGACGATAAGGCTTGAGGTGGTAAGGAAGGTTAAGAACAGAAAAAAAAGGGACGGTGGAAAATCGTGTCATGACCACGTGGGCGCAGGTGTGTGTGTGTGTGTGTGTGTGTGTGTGTGTGTGTGTGTGTGTGTGTGTGTGTGGGCAGATGGGTGGCGGGACGGGTATGGTGGGACGGTATACAAAGGAGGATGGGACACAAGGCGTGCGGATGTGAACCTACGGTTCAGGTGGGATTTGAACCCGCGGTTCAGGCGGGCGGGAACGCGCCTGCGGGCGCAGCGGATTCGAAACAACAAGGTTAAGACATCAAAAATGGCTAAGCCCCAAGACCAGTCAAAAATTACCGTGGCCAAAATTGGACCCATGATCGAAAAAAATTAGGGGGCGTAAAATAGGTGTTAATACGTACGACTTTGAGGCTTTGCCTCCCGATTCTGGCGCAACCCTCTTCGGAAGGGTTGCAAAATAGGGTTTACCAAAAAATTAGGTTGCCAAAAAATTAGGATGGGCCAAAATTGACCCATGAAGGACAAAGGGTGGTCGAAAAAGGTCAAGGCCCAAAAAGGTAAAGGCCAAAAAGGTCAAGGTCAGGTAAAATCGCGTTGGTCAAGGTCAGGTAAAATCCTAGGATTCTGCGGGGGCCCATGTCATTTTCGTCCAATATTGTAGCCCTACTACTCTGCTCCCTCTTTACTTCTAGAATGCTTCTCCCTTAGTCTTTCCGATCTATTCTCGCTGATCTGGATAGAATTTCCGGTGGGGTCGTCTCAACCTTTTCCAATTCTTTAAAAAACCAACTTCTACAAATCTCCTTCTCCAAAACACCTTCTAACTTTCCTCTCTCTTTCGACGGTCTCTCATTCTCCGTTGACAATATAACATCCCTTGGCCTTAACATAAACAAAAAAATGTCTTGGAAACCTCACATCACAACGGTTGCTAGGGCGGCCTCAAATAAATTGAAAGTTCTTTTTAGACTGCGAGACTTTTTTTCCTCTTCTCAGTTGCTCCAGCTATACAAGGGTCTCATCCGCCCATGTATGGAGTACTGCTCTTATATCTGGGGGGGGGGGGGGGGCTCTGGTTTCACCCAGCTTTTGGACAGGGTCGAGTCAAAGCCCAAAAGGCTTATAAAACTGTTCTGTACTTTTCAGTTCACTTGACCCTCTATCTTTTTGCGGGGCGATGTTGGTGCTTTATCTCAATCCTATAGGTACCGCAGCGGCAGGTGCTCGAGGGAACTTATCACTCGCATACCACCACCTTTACGACGCCCTCGTAGCACAAGGGGTGCTGTATCTGCGCACGAGTTTTGTGTTGACATTGGTAACTCTTGGCTAGTTCGCTGTGGTGCTTCCTTCTTTCCCATCTCCTCTGTTCTGTGGAATTCTCTTCCATCTTCTGTATTTCCCATTGAATTTAATCTCCTCACTTTAAAGCCTGTGTCTGTGCTCATATGCGTAATTTGCGCTAGAGGGTGAACTTTTGAGCGTATTACACCCCCTCCTTGAATAGGGCTCTGCCCGTGAGTGGTGGTGACAACTGTAAAAAAAAAAAAAATCCTTGGGTGGGCAGATATGTCAATCGAACTGAAATTCCTACTCACCCCATCCAAAAAATCATTCAAATTATCCCAAAAAATCACACTCTCTTCAACATTACCCTCAGATGGACCATATGTCAACCACACAAATTTTGACCTTTTCAGACTTAAATTTAACCTTTAGAATTCTAGTACTCACACACACAAAATCTACCATAGCTCTCTACCACAAGTCACTCATCAGAATTGCAAATCCTTCTATTCCCCTCTCATCCCTTTCCACACCAACACATTTCACACCACACCACTCATTTTCACCGTTTCCTTTCATCTTTGTTTCAGTCACAGCGAGCAAATCAAATTTGCCCTTTCTAAATACATCCATCACCTCTCTCTTCTCCTCAACATTTATTCCTCTGACATTCCATGTACCCATCCGATTCATACATTTCCCCGAAAGATAGAAGGCCTCTTACGGCGATCACAACCTTCTCCGAGGCATGCATTAGCATTCCTGGCAAAAGATAAGTGGTAGTGGGCAGCCAACCTAACTACCACCGTCCCTTAGTCGCCTTCTACGACAGGCAGGACATACGATGTGGGCAATTTTTTCTCTCCACACATAGGGAGGGATATAAGGGATAGGGATGTCTGTAAGATGTTGTCTAGAAGAGGGGTGTGGATATAAGTATGTGTATATGATATGTGGATAAAGGTGGTGTCTGTAAGATGTTATATGAAGTATCAAACTTATAACAAATGATAAAACTCAAAAGAGAATATAAAGAAACATAAAAAAAATAAAAATATATATATATATATATATATATATATATATATATATATATATATATATATATATATATATATATATATATATATTATATATATAGTATATATATACATATATATATATATATAATATAATATATATATATATACGGTATAAATATATATATATATAAATATATATATATTATATATAATATATATATTATATATATATATATTATATATTATATAATATATTATAATATATTATATAATATATATATATATATATATATATATATAATATAGCGCCAGCATCCCGAAAATTTCAGGCATGTAACTAGAAAACTATAACATCTGTTACAGGAAAATAAATAACATTTTTTGATTTCAGCAAGTAATTTCATCGAAGAAACTTAAAAAAAAATATTTATCAATATTTATTAATAACTTCTTAAATATTAGTAAAAAATCTTAGACTTGAAATAGTGCACGCTCTGATTGTGACCTTGAAACCTCCATTAGTCTCGAGAGAAAAAGTTGCCAAATAGCACTTTTTTTTACGCTTTTTAGTTGAGGTTATCTTTTTCTAGTATTTCCTTTGTAGGGGGTTCGAGGCGACGGAGGGAGAGAGGGACGAAGTCCCCCCCCGTCGTCCCCCGGGAGGCCGAGAAACCCCGACTCTATCTATCGTTCTTGTTTATCCGTGGGTATTCGTCCGTTTAAAAAAAAAAAATTCAACATGGCCACCTGTTGGTGCTTAGTCTGTGTAAGCGGGCATTCTTACCAAGATCTTAAAAAACTGTAATTTTTTCAACATTTTTAAGAATAATTTTTTAAAAAGCGTTATTTTTTTATTATTTTTTAATCTGGCGGTAAAAATGTCTCCTGATTAATAAATATTATTTTCGTGTAGCTGTTATAGTTTCTTAGTTACATGCAAAGTATAATCTGACCATATATATATATATATATATATTATATATATATATATATATATATATTATAATATATATATATATATATATATATATATATATATATATATATATATATATATAATATATAAGATTTTTATTCTTATTGAGTTTTTTAATTCTATCTAAAATTCTTAATATTTCTTCAAATAATCAGTAAATTTTGACGATGAAGATGACGATTAATTGAAAAATATATATTTTAGCGATTACGATGATTAATCATCCCATCACTTATATATTATATATATATATATATATATATATATATATATATAATATATATATATATATATATATATATATAATATATATATATATATAATATATATATATATATATATATATATATATATGCCCACCCCCCGAAAACCATCATGCATGTAACTAAAAACTATAACAACACAGGAAAATAAATAACATTTTTGGTTTCAGCAAGCAATTTCATCGATGAAACCTAAAAAAAATTTATTTTATTTCTCCAAATTTAATTACCCCTTAAATATTAGTATAATCTTTTAGGGCTGGCAGCGTACGTTCTTATTAACCTTCCATTTCGGCAGTAGTACGAGAGCAAGAGTTTCCAAATATTGTTTTCTTTTTAATTATGCTCTGGAGAAAATGTTAATTTTTTTTTTATTTCCTTTTTAGGGGGTCTCGAGCCGACGGAGGGACAGAGGGGGGACGTAGTCCCCCCCGTCGTCCCCCGGTAGGCCGAGAAACCCCGACTCTGTTCATCTTTGTTGTTTACCACTTGGGATATCTTTTAGTTAAAAAATCGACATTTGGCAACCTTAACGTTCACTCGTAGTAATGGAGCTTCTTCGCTTCTTCGTTCTCCTCAAAAAAATTATCATTATCATACAGATTTTCCAACATTTTTAACAATTTTAAATTTTTCAAAACGTTTATTTTTTTTTTTTATTTCATAATAAAAATGTCTCCTGATTAATAAAATTTTATTTATTTTCCTGTAAGTGTTATAGTTTTTTGTTACAGGCATGTTGCTTTCGGGAGGCTGACCATATATATATATATATATATATATATATATATATATATATATATATATATATATATATTATATATATATATATATATATATATATATATATATATATATATATATATATATATATATATATATATATATTGTGGTATATTATATAATATATATTTATATATAAATATATTATATAGTTTAATATATATATTTAATTATATATATAATATATAGTAAGTCTATATATATATATATATATATATATATATATATATATATAGGGTAGTACTTGCTAAGTTGGTGGTTTCTTTTAAGAGCAAGCACCCTATATAAGAGGTTGGTAAATTAGAAATCCATATTGAAATGATGTTTTATTTCAACATAAGTAAAATACGCAATGAAAATATAAAAAAGTAATAAAAGTCTTCGTGAGATAACTCTTCGCAGGCGAGCCGTAGCCCTTCCGTGAAATTTCCCGCTCTTGCCGAGACGTGTTAAGTTTTGTAGGATTTACTGGAGAGATGTATCTTGATTCTTCTTTTAATTTATCTGACTCTGTATCTGGACTGACTATCGACTGAAGAGGCTATCTCAAAATGACGGGGTTTATATAGTATTTCACTTTGACTTATGCTAAAATTGCTCGCGTTAAACTTAGCATAAGTACGGAACATAATAAAATGTTTACAAGTTTATAATGGAGTGCCTACATTATTCCTCGCTAAACACGGAGTGAAAGAAAAGTATGTTATTAATAATTATTACAAGAAATAATAACAAATACATAGTTATACTTTCAAATGCAAACATATCTAATTATGCGAAGACATAAGTAAGAATATAAACATTGAAGGCAAAAATAGTATACATGAAATTTGAAGAATATCAAATACGAGCATAAAACTGGTACATCCGATATAAACATATATACAAGTATTTGAATACATATAAATACAATAATGTTATATATACAGAAAATAAAAGGTGCATTTAAACACAAGCATATTTGGTTATATTCGTTAGATATAAACAAACATACAAACATTTAAATGCATAAAAGTACAAAAATGTTAAT
>JABUQX010078494.1:12500-16283 GCA_015478945.1 Trachelipus rathkii
TAAATAGGCTACGAGCAGTCATTTATTGTCTGCACGTTTTGACCGTGTGTTTGCAAATATTTATTTGAGTTGTTCGTAATAATATATAAGGTATTCACTTATGTTGTTTCGTTTGGGAAAGGTTGCGTGTGTATGTTAGGTCTATGGAAGCTAACCATTTAGTATAGGATGTAGAGTTCCTAAGTAGGTGATATTGTGAGGTGAGGGTTAAATGTTAGTGTTGGGGTGTTGTATGTAGTGTATAGTGGTAGTTAGTTTTGTGTAGGTATGTGTAGTTAGTGAGTGAAAAGATTTGCTAAGACCTAAAGAACTATACTATTGTGAGTGGGAGTGGAGTGTTTATGGCGTGGAGTGAGTTGTATGTGGTTTAGTAGGGTGTATGTTATCGATGCTATTGTGTATGTTGATATATGTGAGTGTGAGGTTATGATTTGTGTGCATAGTGTTGTAAGAGTTTTCTGTGTGGTTGTGAGAGTGAGTTGTTGGCGTATTAAAGTTGGCTTATAGAAATATTTTAAGTATGTGTGTGTGTGGTTGTTTGTGTGTGTTTTTCTCGTTTATTGGGTGACCTGGTGCTTCTCGGTGGTCTAGATGAGTATTTTTGTAGGGTTGGTTTCGGCGTGTGTGTTTAATAAAGTGTGTATTGCACTATGTGTTGGTTTGGGTATCTATCGTTCTAGCTTCTCAGGGTGTCTTTAAGTTGTTTGTCTGCGTTTGAGCTCTGGATTGGTCTGTGGATCTCTCCCTCTTCCCTCGGTCGGTTGGGCTCTTCTTTGTTGCGGGGTTGTTGTTCCCCTGTGGCGTTTGCCCGTTGCGTGTTCCGCGAGTTATGATGTGGGTTTATATTTTTTTAGGAGAATTTAATTAAGAGAGGTTTCTATATTTTTAATATCGTTTATGTGGGCATTCACTATTTCCATTTGATTTCATTTATTTCAAGTTATTTTTCAGCAATTCTTCTGTATGTTTTTTATTTATATAACCCCTTCCTCGTTTGCTATAGTGTGTGTGTGGGGTGAGTCTTTTAAAATCTTTGTTTGAGTTGGGTGTTTTGTTATATATTATTTGGGATAATTAACTGATTGTTCCTCCATACAAAACACTGGAGTGAGTTGTGTCTGGATGTTGGTCGAGCGTTGTTGTGGGGTTTCTTGCGAAGATTAATATGATATATATCCACGGGGGTTGGTTTGGTTGTGGTTGTTCCCCTTTGTCCGCTTGTGTCCCGTGGTCGCCGGTTCTCCTCCCTTCCGAACGTCGCGGTTGACCTTTTGTGGTAGTCGTGAGGAGTCTTTTTGTCGTATTGTGCATCAAATGTTCTATTTATTTTTCTGCTGAGTTATCATTGGGTGGTTAATTGTGGTATTTGGTGGGTTGATGGTGTGTTGAGCAGCGTGAGTTTGTGAGCTTGGTGGTCCTTGTGATGTGCAAATTGAAATTTCTCATATTTCCACTGTAAATATTATTACTTATTTCAGGTATTTTGTTTCTTTAATTTTAAATAGATTTATTTAATTGGGTTCTGAAATTCTTTAACAATAAACAAAGTTTCCTTAGGTTTTTTTTTTTTTTAGCATCTTGATACCTGGCCCTAAGGCAGACGTACCATATATATTTTTGAGACCAACGCGATATTTAGCTGTAACCTAGCTTGGCCTATAACCCTAGAATAAAATTTCCATAGGAAAATTTTTTGTTTTTTTTTAAAGGAACTAGCCAGAAATTTTTTTTTTAAAAAAATGAACCTAATAAGATATTTTTTTTTTTTTTTATTTTTTTTTGTTTTTTTTTATCTTGAAAAGATATTAGTTAAATCTCTAGGAAATTTGAAAGGGTAAATTTAACATGAAAGAAAAGTAGTGATTGGTGTTTGAGTATTTAAAATTTTTCTGGATAGTCTGATGAACTTATTTTATTTGAGTTTTTATTTTTTTTATTTTTACGCTCAAAATAGACATTTATATAATGTTCTGATTTGTGAACGAAAATGTTCTGGTCGCCTTGGTTACATAGAAGCATATTTTTTTTTTTGAGGCTATTAGATAGTTTTTTTTTTTTTTTTTTTTTTTTTTGTAGGAAAAAGCATGGAAGCCATATTTGACAAGTTTATTAGTAAATTGATAAAAGAGAAACCTGGAGATTATTACAATTTAACCTAGGGACAGATTAGATTTTGTTCTATTTGTTGTAGAAAATATTTTTGTATAAAAATTTTATTTCTTACCCTTCAAAATATACTTTATTATAAAATTATTATATTCATTTTTTTATTAAAACTCTATTAAGGAGTGCGTTATAGTCTCGTCGCTCCATTATGCCTGATATGTTCTGTTTTATGGGAGAGTAGGTGGTAGAAGATTTTTTTTTTCCTCCAAAGACTTTATTATTCATACCCTTCCCTTTAATTAAAATTTTTAAATTTAATCATAAAGCTTGTGCTGTAAGTCTTTTCCTTGTTTTAAAGATGAAATGTGAAATTTTTTTTGTTTACCAATAGAGAGAATATTTTATTTTTATGATTTCTTTTACGCTTCTAAATATACTTTACAAAAAAAGTCTATTTAGGGGTTACTTATCATCACTTCACGTATATTTAATATAAAAAATTTTTTTGGGTGACTTATCATCTAGTTGCATAGGTTACGTTTTGTATCCATTTTAATTTTTCTTGGAAGTATTTGAAAATTTTGTCGGATAAAATTTGTTTGATATTTCAAGCTCTAGCGGTACTCCTTGGTGAATTGGAAGTATTAAAAGTTTAATCCTAATTATTTGTAGTAGTGTAATTAAAAATAACAAAACAAAAGATATTTATGTTTTGATGTATTCTGGATTTTGAACTTCAGTCACAAATTTGTAAGACCAGTTGGTAAAAATTTAATGAGCCACAAATTTTTTTTTTTTAAACGATCTATGGCTACTCGGTAACCTAATTTTTATGTCGTACATATTTTTGCCTAAGCATGTTTCTTATGTTTTTTTTGGTAATGCCCCATACAGGTAATGTTTGAGATTTTTTTTATATATATTTTTGAGTACCAGTATGATATAATTTCATTTTTGTCTGTGTTTATTTTATTTTTTTTGAAAGATGTTTCATATGTATAATTTTCCTTGTAAAAACCCTTTTATTTTTTCCATGTTTTGTAATCCCATTTTTTTTTTGTTTTTTCAGGCACTTATCAAAGGGGTTCTATATAACCTCGAAAATAAATTTTAGACATTGCAGATTCTGCGTTTCCTTCATAACCTTGCAAAGGCCTAAACATTCATCCTCATTCCAAGCTGATGGAAAATATTAGGGGAAATATATATATATATATATATATATATATATATATATATATACATATATATATATATATATATATATATATACTATATTATATATATTATATATATATATATTAACCGTATATATATAATATAATATATATATTATATATATAATAGAATATATATATTATATATATATATATATATATATATATATATATTATATATATATATATATTATATATTATATATATAATATACAACCCACCCTAAAACTGAAAGTCGAAGCAGCTGAAATTAAACCAATGGCAAAACTCACTCAGAAAAACCACACACCACATCGCCACAAATCTTAACACAAATTAACCTTAAACACTGAAATCAAATAAACAATGAAAAGCACAATTCTTCAAATAACTTTAAACTTTCACCTGAACATCCACATACGAATAACACCAGAATGTGAAAGCAATAAAAAAATTCTGGAGATAAAACACTAAAACAACC
>JABUQX010078495.1:10000-29703 GCA_015478945.1 Trachelipus rathkii
ATATATATATATATGACCTTTGTTTAGTGCACTTGCATATGGTTATTCTATCGACTTGTGTGTCTGTATATCTTTGGGATGGTTATGTAACTTCCGTAGATGTACCCTAGTACCCTATTTGCTATATATAATGTTTATTCATAAAATTGTTTTCGTTTTAATTGGCACACATATTGATTGCAATTGTATGTCTTTCCTGTTAATTGCAGGCATAAATCGAAAAAATAGGAAACACCTAAAGTATCCGGATGTGCCTTCTGAACACATGGAACAACTTGTGGATGACATCGATACATTTTAACTTTCGGTTGAGATAAATCGACCTAAACTCTTAAGTCAAGAGGAGTTAAACGATTTGAAACGAGATTTGTGTTTGTCCAAAGAATCAGCGCAGTTGCTTGGGTCACAACTTAGTGAAAAGAATTTATTAACTCCTGGAACTTCATTTTCTTGCTACCGCAGACGTGACGGAGAAATGTGACAATATTTCAGTTCAGACAAGGAGCTGTTTATTGATAGCTCAAGTAGAAGCTTCAAAGCAGTACTACTGTTTAATGGTAACAATGTCGCATCAATTCCAGTGGGTTACTCGGTACAAATGACTGAGAACTTCAGCAACATGGAGAGTCTGTTATCTACTTTAAAATATAAAGAACATAATTGGCAGATTATGTGGAGATCTAAAGGCATATTGGTGTCAAGATAAATGTTTTTAACCATTTAATACCAATTTCAAGCTAATACATGTTTCCTTTTCTATTTACAGGTTGTGTCTATGGTGCTGGGTCTTCAAGGTTTCTACACCAAATATCCCTGCTTCCTATGTCTGTGGGATAGCCGAGCAGACAAGCAGCACTATGTGCAACGAGACTGGCCAGTCAGATCATGTTAGGAACCCGGTTCCCACAACGTTGTGTTCCACTTTCTAGTGGATAGGCGGAAGGTTCTATTTTCCCCGCTGCATATTAAGCTTGGGATTATGAAAAACATCGTCAAAGCACTGAATTCAGAGGGTACAGCTTTCGCTTTCCTGAGGAAAACATTTCCTCGCGTAAGTGAAGCAAACTGAAAGCATATGTTTTTGGTGGGCCTCAGATCAGAGAACTTATGAAAGATCCGACATTCATTGAAAGTATAGAAAGAAATGAGAGAGCTGCCTGGCTCTCATTTACATCAATTGTGAACAACTTTCTGGGCAATCACCGAAGTCCAGAGTATGAACATATTCTGGAAGAGCTCTTGCAGAGAGGTCCCAAGGCAAGTGAGATGTCAGCATTCTTGCGGAATACTGTTGGTGCCTCAAGAGAGACATTCCACAAGCGAAACATACACGAAAATCCTTGCGAAAACCATTTATTCCGCAATAACTGTTCCCCATTGTCTTCTTATTATTTACTTTTACATTGATTGTGATTGTCCACATATTTTAATATGTATTTTGGTAATAAAAATGCTCTGAATTGTAAATCAATTCCATTCATAGTCATTTCCTCAAAACAATTTAAATAGCACAAAAACCTGACCTGATTGAGGAAAATGAGAGACCTTTTTGAAAACCGCATGCAAAAAACATATCATAACCGTTGATACACCTTAGAACTCTAAAATATTGCAAACAAGTGAAATAGGTCAGTTAAGTGAGAGATCGTTGCGGAAAAAAAATCCAGCCTTGGGCTTCCCAAGACCGTGACGGAGCCCTCACTGTGGTATCTCGTCAATGTGGGATTCATCCCCTAGACCAGGCCCACAACCACACCCCCTCACTAAACCCCGCCAATCACTCCTATCATGCACCTTTCTTCTCGCCTCTACAAAACTCCCATTCCTCTCCTTCAGGCATTCCTTTACCGATTCGATTCACTTTTTCTCTGGTTTCCCAGGTGGTGGATTGCCAGCAACAACAAAAATAATAATAATAATAATAATAATAATAATAATAATAATAATAATAATAATAATAATAATAATAATAATAATAATAATAATAATAATAATAATAATAATAATAATAATAATAATAATTTGCGAATACCCTAACATTTTCAATACTTTTCATTCTTTTAAAGTGCTTCCACTACAAAAATAAAGAAGATAGAATCCTTTCTTATATTTGCCAACGATTCTATAAAACATTCTGTACTTTGGTGAAAGGGGTTCCTGGTAACAATTCTGCGTTTTTTTAAACAATGCTTTTTTTTAGGCAATTCTGCGGGGGCTTATTTAGACCATTTTTATAATGGTAATATCATAAGTAAGTTTATAATCTTAATTCTTTTTGTTATCCACACTTGCTCATTATAAGAACAATAAGTATAAAAAATAGTACAAAAAATAATGCTAAAGGATAATACTAAATTACTGCTACCACTACTATTTCTACAAAAACTAAAACTACTACTATTAAGGAGAAGAAGAAGAAAAAAGAAGAATAATCATATTTCAAGAAGAAAACGATCAAGAAGAAAAAAAGGAGAAGATGAAGAAGAAGAAGAAGAAGAAGAAGAAGAAGAAGAAGAAGAAGAAGAAGAAGAAGAAGAAGAAGAAGAAGAAGAAGAAGAAGAAGAAGAAGAAGAAGAAGAAGAAGAAGAAGAAGAAGAAAATTAACATTAACATTAACATTAACATTAACAACAATATTTATTTACCTTACAGTCAGTAAAATACTCTCCAGTAACTCGCTCTAATTTCTCAGAAACAGCCAAATGTATTATACCTTGAGCACCCAAATATGGAGTCTGGAATATATATATATATATATATATATATATATATATATATATATATATATATATATATATTATATATATATATATATATATATATATATATATATATATATATATATATATATATATTATATTATTAATATATAAAATATTTATATATATATATATATATATATATATATATATATATATATATATATATATATATATATATATATATATATTTATATTAGATAAATAAACAGATATATACATATATAATACCATCTTTATATTCATATAGTATTATTATTACAAAAACATATTTTAATTTTATTACATATATATATATATATATATATATATATATATAAATATATTATTATTATTAGTTATTATTATTATTATTATATTATATTATATTTATTATATTACATATATTATATATTATTATTATTATATATTATTAATATATATATATATATATATTATTATTATATATATTATTATTATATATATATATTATATTATATTATTATTATTATTATTTATATTATTATTATATATATTATATTATATATATATATATATATATATTATTATAATTTGTAATTAGATACATATTGTTGTTATTATTTTTTATAGATTATTTTAAATGTATATATATTTATTATTATATTTTTTATATTAAATTATATATTATATATATATTACATATATATATTATTATTATTATTATTATATATATATATATATATTATTGTTATATATTTGTAAAATATTAGTATATATATATATATATATATATATATATAAATATATATATATATATATATATATATATATATATATATATATATATATATATATATATATATATATATATATATATATATATATATATATATATATATATATATATATATATATTTTGAGATTATCGTACAGTAATGTTAAACAACGAAAGAAAAACTCAAGAATTAGTTATTCATTCTGAAAGAAAAACACGAGAATTAGTTATTCATTATGAAAGAAACACAGAAAGAAGGAAGGAGTCAGAATGAAAAATGAATTTAACTTAATAATAATAATAATAATAATAATAATAATAATAATAATAATAATAATAATAATAATAATAATAATAATAATAATAATAATAATAATAATAATAATAATAATAATAATAATAATCAAGAACAGATATCTGGCCGGGCATGAAAATTAATTATGAAACATAAAACTTTTATTAAACATTTATTTCTTTGCCTAACCTAACCTAACCTAACCTAACCTAACCTAACCTAACCTAACCTAACCTAAAATAATTTGACATAACCTTAAGTACCAGAACCTAACAACATGTTCGACCAAATGTTCGTCATTTGTCGCCAGCCAAATGTTTGGACACACTTAAAAACGTATACGAAGGAATAAAAATTAAATGTTTTATTTATCTATTTATTTATTCATAAATTTGTTTAAACAACTCTACTTTATCTCACGTCTATTTATTTACTGACGTATTTATGTTTTAAAATAATTTCAAAATTTATTATTTAATTTATTTATTTTATCATTATTTTATTATTATTTTTATTTATTTCTATTTTCATCTTTTTTTTTAATAATTTGAAAAATTAATTTCAACCTTTAATTCCATCTTAACCATCTATCATCTTTATCATTCTCATCTCTTTACTTCCATACATCATTCTTCCTTAGCCCAAAAACACCCCAAAACTCCATTTCCATTCACTTCATCTTTGACATTCTACTAATATCTTCTTATCATTCTTTATTTTTTTAATTATCTTAAACCATTCGCGAGCTATTAACTTAACTCCAACCCACTAACTATCTTTCTAATATCTCTCATATTTTTATTTTATTTATTTGTTTTTTTTTTTTTTTTTAAAATAATTTCAAAATTTATTATTTAAATTATTTATTTAATTATTATTTTATTATTTTCATTTATTTATTGTTTTTTATTTGTTTTAAAATAATTTAAAATTTATTATTTAATTTATTTATTTTTATTATTATTATTTTATTAATTTTTTCTTATTTTTATTTATTTAGTTTCTTTTTCCTTGAAATTCTCACGCAAAATATTTTACCTTAAAAATAATTGATCCAATTGCATTGAGGAACGATGTCAAAACATTCTTCTCTGTTAACACTTCACCGCTGACGAATCCTGTATGAAGAGTATTGGCTGTTACTCCTGAAAACAAGAAATCGTATATATATATATATATATATATATATATATATATATATATATATATATATATATATATATATATATATATATATATATATATATATATATATATATATATATATATATATATATATATATATATATATATATATATATATATATATATTTATTACTCGTCAGAAGTAACGCACCACTGTCTCATATGACATTAGCAGGTTACAGAATGGACCAGAACGCTGTGTAACTTTATTATGCAAATAACGTAGCATCAGGGACACAGTATACAGCTCTGCAATAGCGTTGGGGGGGGGTGTAGGGTCAGACATCGCTATAATTAAGGTAAATGTCAAACCACTTAGCTCCAGCTTTAGCGATTGAGGAAAAGTTATGGCGGGGGGGGGGGGGGGATGTTGAGTATGTGGTTTCAGGGTGAATTTAGCCTCTACAACCATGGAAAATATTGCTCTTTGAATAGAACGTGATGAGTGCATACAGATTACCACCCTCCGTGCCGAGAGGTACGGGTAACGCGAATTCGATCAACGGTTTGGTGTAGCTCACACAATCATCGCACGAGTCGAGCAGCGGTACCACGACACCCAGGATCACGCAAGGCTGCGAGGCTATGGCAGGCCACGAGACACGACAGGCGTTGAAGACCGTTTTATGCAAGGCACTTTCAAATACAGCTGCAGGAGGTACATGAGACCCGTGTGAGGGATGATACAATACATCGACGCCTCACGGAACATAATTTGCAGTCACGGAGGTCAGCCGTGGGACTACGACATACCAGAGAGCATCCATGGGAGCGACTAGCATTTGCTGGGGAACACCTATATTAGATCGTCGGAGATTGGGAAAATGTACCGCTTACGGATGATCCAGAGTCTATCGAAGACCTAATGAGAAGTACGCGTAATATAATATGCGGAAGGTACTGTCATTTGAAGGTCTGAGGAAGCATATCTTTAACGGGTCGTACAGAGTTGCACGTCTTAATGGCTGTTCCCTAACCGCAGCACGGTACATCGCAGACATCCCTGACCCGTATGTCTTGCCATATTCCCCCTACATCGGTGAGTGATTTGTCCTAATGCATAACAACGCAAAACTACACAAGGCCAGATGTATCACCGGATACCTACCGATGGTCCAAATTAGGACATTGGATTGGTCAACATACAGTCCCGAACTAAACCAAATTGAACATGTGTGGACATGTTGAAACGGCTGTTGCGACAGCTGCAACCATCGCCAGGAACCCTCTAGGCTCTGCGGCAGGCGGTGCGTCGCGTATGGGATCAGATTTCCGTGGAGGACATTCAGCACCTCATAGAGCATGACACGAAGGTGAAAACCCGTTATCCGTGCGAGGGATGGTCATATACGTTATTGAGCAACACCATTCACACACGAACCCTTCACCACGATAACTTCCCACGTCGGAGGAAATGCATCGGCCACATACAGTACCCATTCACAGGACCCTCGACAAACTTACCACTGTATAATGTGTCCTCGATGCTATGTTATTTGCATAGTAAAGCTACACAGCGTTCTGGTCGTTTCTGTAACCTGTTAACATCATGGGTGTCAGTGGTGCGTTAATTTTGAATATCGAATAGTATATATATATATATATATATATATATATATATATATATATATATATATATATATATATATATATTCATATCTTTATATATATATATATAAAATTCCCCCCCCCCTTTCCAGATTAAGTGAGGTACAATGTACGCAATCTGGAAACAGAAAAGCAGGTGAAGAACACCCAAGTTGAAGAGAGAAGCACTTTATATATTTCTAAATATATATATATATATATATATATATATATATATATATATATATATATATATATATATATATATATATATATATATATATATATATATGTGTGTATGTGTGTGTGTGTGAGTGTGTGTATGTGTGTGTGTGTGTGTGTGTGTGTGTGTGTGTGTGTGTGTGTGTGTGTGTGTGTGTGTGTGTGTGTGTGTGTGTGTGTGTGTGTGTGTGTATAAGTGAAAATGTAAGTGTCTATAAATGAGTTTGTAGAAATAAAATCAAAGAGAGAGAGAGAGAGAGAGAGAGAGAGAGAGAGAGAGAGAGAGAGAGAGACAGAGAGAGAGAGAGAGAGAGAGAGAGAGAGAGAGAGAAATCAAGAGGGAGAGAGAGAGAGAGAGAGAGAGAGAGAGAGAGAGAGAGAGAGAGAGAGAGAGAGAGAGAGAGAGAGAGAGAGAGAGAGAGAACTACCTCGTGAAGAAAAATAGTAAATGTAGTTTTGCGTTTGAAAGTATTTTGTATACTGTGACTGCCAAGATAGCAGGACCGCGGAGCCGTTAAACTTTCTTTGCCGGCTCCGACTCCCACAATGGTTCCAAAATTTTTTAATACCCGACCCCGACTCCGTCTTTTCTCCAAGTCCTTTTAATTTATTGTAAAAAATATTTATTTCTGGTTCCGTCTCCAGCTTTACCTCCACTTCAAAAAAAAAAAAAAGAAGAGATATTGGTCTCCGGCTCCGGCTCCTGCTCCACCCACTAATAATTTTATACTCCATCTGTGAGGCTCCCTACTCCAACTCCAGCTCCAGCTCCATCCCCAGCTCCAGCTCCAGCTCCAGCACCATCCCCAGCTCCAGCTCCAGCTCCAATTCCATGCTCAGGTACAGCTCCAACTCTAGCTCCAGCTCCAACTCTAGCTCCAGCTCCAACTCCAACTCCAGCTCCATCTCCAGCTCCAGCTCTAGCTCCAGCACCATCCCCAGCTCCAGCTCCAGCTCCAACTCCAGCTCCATGCTCCATCTCTAGCTCCAGCTCCAACTCTAGCTCCAGCTCCAACTCCAGCTCCAGCTCCATCTCCAGCTACAGGTCCACAGCCCTGAAAGAAAAGACTCTTACCTTTTCCCACCAATCGGCGAAAGAGTTCTTTCGTGAACAAAAGAGAGCAAAGACTTGCTTGAGAAAAACTTGCCCAAATATTGTATCTTCTCCTCTTAAAGTGAACATCGTCTAAATTCAGGTGAAAAAATTTGTGAGCAACAGATGACACGTTAATGATTCTACAATGGCCAGTACTCAGCATTTTACCTATATATATATATATATATATATATATATATATATATATATATATATATATATATATATATAATATATATATATATATATATATATATATATATATATATATATATATATATATATATATATATATAACAAATGAAATTGCAACTCTCCTAAACATTCTCTTCTTAAAATTTCAATCTATTATACTTTTGAGAGTAGATATAAATGTTTAAAAAAATCCTCGTAACAAAATAAACAGCTACATTCCACATCCTACAACATCTCACAGAGCAACCAAGTACAAACGTAATCTATCTCCGTCTCTACACTTTCTTATTTTCTCAAAGTAGTTAACTTCAGTGCCTATCATTGTGCCAGGTAGGTACGAGGATTTCACAATTCTCTCTATAAATGGAAGGAATTCATATTTATTTTCACAACTCTCTATAAATGGACAGAACTCACATTTATTTTCACAACTCTCTATAAATGGACAGAACTCACATTTATTTTCACAACTATAAATGGACGGAACTCACATTTATATAACTAAATTCGAAAATTTAAACATATTAGGCAATAAAAATATCCTAATTCACATTCTTAAAAAAGTCAATCAGACTTGTTCATTTATGAACTTCACCGTCTGTTTATCTTCCTTTCATTCATGTTCAACATGGATCAAAGTTACACATAAACGCTAAAACTCTAACTATATTACCTAACAACAGTTATTATTATTATTATTATTATTATGATTATTATTATGATTATTATTATGATTATTATTATTATTATTATTATTATTATTATTATTATTATTATTATTATTATTATTATTATTATTATTATTATTATTATTATTATTATTATTATTATTATTATTATTATTATTATTATTATTATAATACAAAAAATAAAAAATCACCTATACTTAAAATATTAGAAACCAGAGGAGAAAGAACTCGCAGACTATAATGACATAAATATAATCTTTCATGAAATACACAATCTTCTAGCTTTTAACCATGCAATAAAAATGTTTAACTAATATAATAAAAAGAGATTGCAACCACCTCATACCCAAATGTTATAGTAAAAATTGTAACTACATTTTTAATTAGGAAAATTTAACCCTTTAAACTGGGTTCCCATCCTTTTCTTGCTTGTGTACCCCCTGAGTCCTAACTTTACGTATGTGGACCCCATATACTCCTATGTAATATTGCTAGATTAAATATTTATTTATCGGTTGGTAAAAATAATATAATTAATACAATGATGCTAGTACCGGACCCCTGAGGGTCATGTGGACCCCGGTTGGGAAACGTTGCAATTTAAGCAATTCAGATCGCTAACGCCAAAAAAGTATATATAACAGATCTACCAACCAAAAAATCAAACTCTTTGACAATTTAGATAATAAAATGACTCATCTAATAGTAAGATGTCAAAAAAAAAAATAAACAAATTACATTGTCATCATCAAAACAACTTGTACAACTTATCCAACAAAAAATATTACCGAGCCAATCTTTACAATAAAAAAAAGCACTTACACAACAGAACAACACCTTTTCTTCCCCAAACAGAACTACAATTTTCTTGTATTCTATTATAACATAGGCAACAATTCCTCCTTTCACCCATATATCTTCTCAAACAAATTAATATTTCTACTGTCAACATAGTATTCTTTAAGAGAAGCTAATTTACTAGTATATAAAGTCAAAGGCACAGTCCTCAAACTTCCAACATGTATTCAAAACTCATTTCCAACAACAACAACAACAACAACAACAACAACAACAACAACAACAACAACAATTATAAATAACCCTAATAAATAATATGTCACGAAAAAGAATTATTTTAGCAATAGACAAAAGCAAAAGATTTATCACTGCTCCCAAACACATCCTTATGCATATTATCCTCTACATAAACACATTGCAAGCAATGGCAGAAGCAAAAAAAAAAATTTAAATGTTCTATTTGTGAGTAACACACAAGAATCCAATAGATTTCATCTTTCAAAAACTATTTTTATAATTTATTTTACACCTTTCAGTTATATTGTGCTATTGTGATATATATATATATATATATATATTATATATATTATATATAATATATATATAATATATATATATATATATATAATATATATATATATATATATATATAATAATATATATATTATATAATATATATATATATATAATTATTATTATATATATATATAAATATATATATATATATATATATATTAATATATAATATATCATATTATATATATATATATATAGTATATATATATATTATATATATATAATATTATATATATTTATATATATATATATGATTTAATATATATTATAGTATATATATATATAATAATACTATATATATATGCTAAATGATATAAAGTATATAATTATATATAATATATATATAATATATAAATATATTATATATAATATATAATATATAAACTGGCTCACCATCAGTTCAAAATCACACTCCTATGAAAAGTAATTTCACCAAATAACATCTGATAAACACCAGTCCTTAGTATACCTCGAATTCTTTTCAACAACTCGGTTCTCCTGCTTAACATTCCTAATCCTTATCTAGCCTGTAAACTAATTCTCTAATCAAGTCAAGCCTCTCAACTAATCTCCTAACATCAAGCAGCCTACCTATTCTCTTCCTAAATGCTCAACTAAATTCTTTATCCATCTAGCAACTATTTTCACAAATCAGAAATATCACTTCTTTTCAGAAAGGACACAAGAAAATTTAAGCAAAAAGAAAAGTTTTCTAAATAGATTTAAAATAAGATAATGATTTACTGCTTACTTAAGAGAAGGTGTGGTTGATTACTCATCAACAATCCAGATTTTGTACTTTGCTCCACAGAGCAAATCTTATCAATACTATTCCTCCAGGATATATTTGTACTATTATTTGTATAACCACTACCACTATTTTAGTTTCTCTAGAATATCGTTTTTACTGCACTGTTAACACTTCCTTCACTTAAAGAATTAATCTTTATCTGCTTTTGAGAATAAACTAAAGATAACAATAAAATAACATAACCCTTTGATGAGGCATCTCAAACCTTATATTTAAACCCTATTTCTATAATACACTCTAAATAGATTTATTAAATAATAATAATAAGGGATAAGAATTGTAAAACTTTTAGGATAATATAATATATATATATTATATATAATGCAAGTTTGAAATAGTGTTTGCGCCATATTAGAAGCAATACAAAAAATAGAACCCTTCTTTTACATTTAAAAAAAAAAAGCAAAATTTGAAGAAAAAAAAGAGAAAAGAAACAAATTTTTAACTCATGAGAAAATACGTTTTAAAAACGGGCCACAAATGCGGGCGGGTTTTTAGCCTTGAGTTTCGAAGTCATGTTTACCAACAAGAACCATTCGAATAAATAAACACTTTCCCTCTAATCTTTCTTTAAATATTTTAAACAATAATATGCCAAGTGCAATACTCCTCTCGTTATCATAATATATAATATATTTATTATTTATATATATTATATATATATAATATATATATATATATATATATATATATATATATATAATATTATATATATATACTATATATATATATATATATAATATGAAATTTATGAAACACGGAAAATAACAGAAATTTTTTGAATAAAATGAAAAGAAAGACTCTCAATAAATTGGTATTCATAAACACACAGTTAAATGGTGCTCCCTAAAACAACAAAAGACTACCCCAGTGTTATTATGATTATATTTAAGGATTATTTATTATATTAATCTGAATTGCGCTAAAATCCCAAAACTGTTTAACAAATATTTAAGCTAAGATTGCATCTAAAAAATCGGATCAGCTGGTTGACCTTACTGTTAAAGTTGAGGAGAAATATATATATATATATATATAATAATAATATGTTTTATAGTCCTATTTATATATTAATATATATATATATATATATATATATATATTATATATATATATATATATTATAGCTATATAAGTTTTATGCCTATTTTATGGTCTTCATATTAACACACGCAGATTTTTATGAAACTTTTTTAAAATAGTGACATGTTAAAATTTTCTAAAAACTTTTTATAAAAAAAATGACATTTAAAGTTAATTACAGCACAACTTTTGTCCTTTGTAATAATGGACCTTTTCGAGCCTTATACAAAGTCAACATTTTATTGTATAACTTTATTGCTGTCTGTTGGGTTGACGCGAAGAATTCTTTTGTAGAACTGCATTGATGACATGATGGAGTTTTGAATGAAGTCTATTTTTACTTCTCCTTGCTGTTTGTTGAAGTTTTTTATATTTTTTATACAATATGATTCTGCTAACCGTCTTTTTTGTTGATCATCGATGTATACTAAAGGTGTCATTTGGTCT
Organism: Trachelipus rathkii; assembly: GCA_015478945.1. Taxonomy (NCBI): domain Eukaryota; kingdom Metazoa; phylum Arthropoda; class Malacostraca; order Isopoda; family Trachelipodidae; genus Trachelipus; species Trachelipus rathkii. Next base: position 22,480 of record JABUQX010078495.1, read on the forward strand.
ATGTTGATATTATGATTGTTTATTGATCTGTGAGAAGTGGGAGCGGAATTTGTGTTATCTATTCTCAAATCATGTTTGTGCTGATATGCTCTTCTGTGGAAGTCATGTGTTTCTCCTGCATAAACGAGATTGCAGTTATGATAAGAGAATGTATATATGCATTGGGATGTGTTTTTTATAGAATTTCTATTTGGTATAAAGATCTTTTTTAATGGGAGGGTATTAGATGGTGTTAAAATGTTGTTTTTTGGAATGATTTTTTGTATGTTTTTAAGGGGGATTTGAGGAAGGGGGAGAAAAGATTTTGTGTTGTTTCAGTGATTTTAACAGGGTTATAAAATTTTTTCTTCCCTCTTTTGAGGGCTTTAATTATTATATACTGTAGTGTGGATATAGAAGTTTTTTAAAGGTGGAGAATAGAAAGTTGATTTCGGTTTGAAAAGGGGAGGAGAACAGATGCGTAGTGCACGGAGGAAAAGTGAAGAAAGTGTACCAATTTTTGTGTTGTGTGTGTGACAAGTAACAGTGTGTATATTTGGGTTTGATGTGGGTTTCCTATATATAGTGTATTGTAGATTTGTTTGTGTGTTCCATGAGATTAAGGTGTCTAGAAAGGGAAGAGTATTGTCAGAAGAGGTTTCCAAAGTATACTGTATGTTTGAGATTAAGTTATTGATGTTGTTTAGAATGTCGTGTGGATTATTGTTTAAGGGAATGGCGGCAAAGATGTCATCTACATACCGATGCCATATGGTACCGGAAAGTGAAGGGAGAGGAAATATGTAAGAGTTCAAAGAGTTCCATAAAAAGATTGGCAAGAATAGGAGAGAGTGGGGAACAAATACTTAGACCCGTGTTTTGTTTGTAGAATTTTGAATTGAAATGAAAAAAAGTTGTGTTCTAAAGAGAGTAAAATGAGTTGTTTTAGCATTGGAAAGGAGTATGTTAAAATGATGTTTTCTGTAATAAATTTGTCAAAAGGGTGAGAGTGAGGGTTACCAGGGACAGATGTAAATAAAGAGACCACATCGAGGCTAAGAAATAGGTGTGTTTGGGTTTATGTTCTTTGTTTTGAGAATGAAGTCTTCTGTGTTTTTTAGGTGTGTGTGTCTGAAATATTATTGATGAGAAGAGTTGCGAAGACAGGTTCAGCAAGCCGGTGGAGTAAAACAATAATGGGACGAGAGAGGAATATTTCGTTTGTGTACTTTGGGAATGCCGTAGAATAAGGGAATTTTAGGTAGGGTTAATTTGAGTGTGTTGTGTAATTGGGGGGGGGGGGTGAGAGAATAGTTTTAAGTTTGTTTTTAAATAAGGATTGAGAATTGTTGATAGGGTTTTTTATTAAGAGAGAATAGGTATTATTGTCTAAAAATAAAGCATTACATTTGTCAGTGTAATCAGAAGTATTGAGGATGACTATATTATTTCCTTTATTTGAGCGAGTAACTGTTATATTTTTTTGTTTTTGGTGATGGAAGATAAAGCTGTGTAAAATAATAGGGGGAACTTACGGTTTTTGATTTTATTTTGTATATTTGATAGAAGAATGCCTTTAAGTAAGTCATTGTTGCAAGAACGATCTGTATCTATAGTTTTCCATTTTTCGAAATTTAGCAAAACTTGGTTTATTGGGTCTTTCAGTTCAAGGGCAAATGAGAAACCGTAGCAAAATAATATTTTTTCTTCCTTTTTTAAGATGTAGTTTGAATTATTTATGATTTTCTCGGATGTGGAGTTTTTTGTCCAAGGGCTACTGTCGTAAATTTTTTCAAATTTTCTATTTAGTAGAATCTGTTTCTTATTAACTATTAATTGCTTTTCATTATGTACTTTTCATTATCCGTTTCCTGAAATATATAAACATACTTTTGAACAAAATACGGCAAATCCGAGTAGAGGTAAAGTTATCATTTAAAAAGTGTAACATAAGATTTAAAGATTTCCAACAACAATGGTACGCATATTATCCTGATTCTCTACAAAAATCTACTCAACTGCTCAATCAAGCACATAATTAAAATAAATGTACAAAACAAAATCCGGAATTTTAATCAGAAAATTCGAAAAAAATTCTGTTTTCTGAGGCATTAATAAAACATGTATTTTGAAGCAAATTTACAGAGCTGAATTTTAAAAAGGAAGAAAAAATATTATTTGGCTACGGTCTCTCATTTGCCCTTGAACTGAAAGACCCAATAAACTAATTTTTGCTAAATTTCGAAAAATGGAAAACTATAGATACAGATCGTTCTTGCAACAATGACTTACTTAAAGGTATTCTTCTATCAAATATACAAAATACAATCAAAAACCGTAAGTTTCCCCTATTATTTTACACAGCTTTATCTTCCATCACCAAAAACAAAAATATAAGTTACTCGCTCAGATAAAGGAAATAATATAGTCATCCTCAATACTTCTGATTACACTGACAAATGTAATGCTTTATTTTTAGACAATAATGCCTATTTTCTCTTAACAAATAACCCTATCAACCATTCTCAATCCTTATTTAAAAACAAACTTAAAACTATTCTCTCACCCCCCCTCCAATTACACAACACACTCATATCAACCCTACCTAAAATTCCCCAATTCTACGGCATTCCTAAAGTACACAAACAAAATATTCCTCTCCATCCCATCATCTCCAATACAGACTGTGTAAGTTATAAACTCTCCCGCTGGATTTCTCAACAACTCACTCCTCTCATCAATAATATTTTGGACACACGTACCTTAAAAACTCAGAAGACTTCATTCTCAAAACAAAGAACATAAACCTAAACACACCTATTTCTTAGTCTCGATGTGCTCTCTTTATTTACATCTGTAACTGTCCCTCTCACTCCCACCCTTCTTGACAAATTTATTGCAGAAAACAACATCATTTTAACATACCTCTTTCTAATACTAAAACAACTCTGTTTACTCACTTTAGAACACAACTTCTTTCATTTCAACTCAAAATTCTACAAACAAAACGCGGGCCTAAGTATGGGTTCCCCACTCTCTCCTATTCTTGCCAATCTTTTTATGGAAGTCTTTGAGCTCTATTACATATTTCTTCTCCCTTCACTTTCCGGTACCATATGGCATCAGTATGTAGATGACATCTTTGCCGCCATTCCCCTAACGTAAACAATAATCCACACGACATTCTAAACAACATCAATAACTTAATCCCAAACATACAGTTTACTTTGGAAACCTCTTCTCACAATACTCTTCCCTTTCTAGACACCTTAGTCTCTTGAAACGCACACACAAATCTACAATACATTATATATAGGAAACCCACATCAAACCCAAATTATACACACTGGTACTCGTCACACACACACAACACAAAAATTGGTGCACTTTCTTCACTTTTCCTCCGTGCACTCCGTATCTGTTCTGCTCTCCTTCTTCAAACCTAAATCAACTTTCTATTCTCCACCTTCAAAAAACTTCTATATCCACACTATAGTATATAATAATTAAAGCCCTCAAAAAAGCGAAGAAAATTTTTTATAACCCTGTTAAAATTACTGAAACAACACAAAAATCTTTTCTCCCCTTCCTCAAATCCCCCCTAAAAAACACACAAAAAATCATTCCAAAAAAAACATCATTTTTAACACCATCTAATACCCTCCCATTAAAACCATTAAAAAAGATCTTTCTACCAAATAGAAATTCTATAAAAAAAAAACACATCCCAATGTATATATACAGTCCCTTGTAATAACTGCAATCTCGTTTATTTGGGAGAAACACATAACTTCCACAGATGAGCATATCAGCACAAACATGACTTGAGAATAGATAACACAAATTCCGCTCCCACTTTTCACAGATCAATAAGCAACCCTGATATCAACTTTTAATACAAGCACTCGAAAAAGTTTCCATATACAAAGGAACAAAAGCCTGAGCTATAATTAACTTTAAATGTCATTTGATTATAAAAAATTTTTAGAAAATTTTAACATGTTTCACTATTAAAAAAGTTTAAAAAAAATTCGTGTGTTAATAGGAAGACCCAAAAAGTTCAATAAAACATAAATATATTGGATACCGATTAAGGCTTATAGCTATAATATATTATATATAAGATAATATATATATAATAATATATATATATATATATTATATTATAATATTTTATATATATATATATATATATATATATATATATTATATATATATATCATATATATATATATATATATATATATATATATATATATATATATTATTATATATATATATACAATATATATATTTAATATATATATATGTAATATAAAATAATAATATATAATATATTATATATATATATATGATATATATATATAATATATAATATATATATAATATAATATAATATATAATTATATATACCGTATATATATATAATAATATATATATATATGATATGATATATATATATATATATATATAATAATAGTATAATATATATATATATATATTATATAATATAGTATATAATACTATAATATATAATAAATATATATATATATAATAATATATATAATATTAATATAATATATAATATATATATATAATATATATATATATAATAATATATATATAGTATATATATTTAATAGTATAAATATAATATTATGATATATAATATAATATATATAATATATATATATATAATATATAAAAAATATATATATATATATAATATATATAATATATACCGGGTATAATATAATATATATAGAATATATTAATATATATATATAATGAATATCATATATACGAAATCTATACCTATTCTATACGAATTTATCGTTTCTTTATTAGCGTCCACCGGAACCAGAATTTTTTGGTTCCGGCCGGAAACGGAACTTTTCCGGAACTTTGGAAAAGTTCCGGCCGGAATTCCGGCCGAACCGGAACCCTTTCGACTTCGGTGCTACACTTACATATTACTTAAAACTTGTCTACTAAAAATGGATCCTCTCTAGAAGTATTCTGAGCATCCAACTGTGAGCTCTTAGTTTTTGTGTAAGCCAATAATTTGGATAGCGATCAATAAATTTATTATAAGTATGAAATACGGAATTTATTCCTTAATTCTAGATTGTCTCCAATTTACAGATAAGCTATTTTGCATGACAGCGTTTATTGGGCCGTAATTAACAGGTAAAACTGTGGTTGATGCAACAAAAGCTTAAAACACTTGTAGCTCTACAACATGCAAGCAACTTATTTTCTTACACCTCAACATATTCATTATTCGAAAAAGTATACATTTTTTAAAGTTAAAAATTAGGAATCTTGTTTTAAATTTTTTTAAATTTTTTGCTAACAGTTTAGTTTAATATTGTTTGTAGTAGTTCTAACTTTAAAGGTCAATTTCCTTTTAATAATAATAATTAATAATAATAATAATAATAAATAAATAATAATAAATAATAAGAAATAATAAAAATAATAAATAATAATAAATAATATAATAATAATAATAATAAAAATAATAATAATAATAATAATAATAATAATAATAATAAAATAAATGCATTTCCAAAGGCTCAATATCAACATTTATTTTAATAGTAAATTTTGATGCTTTTTCAAGCCTCCTGAAAGCATTTCTTTCAACAGAAAATTTTTCAGTTCTGAATATAAATAAAACAATTGAAGTTTAAATGTATATTACCTTAAGCTTTCGTCCGTGCACATTCGGGACATTTTCAAAGGAATAAATTTTATTTTTAATATATTAGGAAACTTAAATAACTAAAATGTCGTGTAAAACTAATTACACAAAGTAAATAATTAAAATTAATTAATGTTAAAAATTAAGAAGTTAGCTTACATTGACTTTTTGTCTTTAAGATTTCAAAAAATTGGAATTTCCGTTATATTTATGTTAGCATTGGTTTAGTTTCCTTAAGAAGCAACGATTCCCAGGCGCAATTCATAAAAATCATTTTGTCTTGTTATGATGGGGAAGCCCTCTTTTATGCTGTGGATTTTTGTGGGGTTCTTCTTTAAAATGTTGAAATAATTTTCTCGGTTATCCTTATGTTGCGACATTCTCATTTTGAGGTTATTCATGTATCCCGATATAAGCGGTGTTTCATCCACTTCAGAACATTGAAATCGTTATACAACGTCCACTCTCACCATCCGAAAGCGCTTCACGATAGAGAAGCACGAGCCAGTTTCGAATGGCTATAAGTACATCTTAAATATAAGTAATCATCCATCTTTTACTTTAATATCCTGATTTTAAAATTGACTTTAATCTGTTATTCCTTTTTTTCTGACTGATATTTAAGTTTATCATTTATACACTAGTTTATCGTTTCCGTTTTTATTCATGTATTGGTAAATAAATATTTGAGCGGTGCTCCTCCACTCCCCACGAGAAGATACTATTTAATATTGTTTAATAAGCGTTATTTATTTAATTTCTACATCAAAAAGGGTCCAATCAAGACGATATCTTAAATGCTCGGTGAACTAAATAAAGTCATTATGGTAGTTTAGACTTTAGAGGAGTGAAAGAGTCTAAATTCAAGTATGTTCTTTTTTATCTGTAGATTTAACCGTAGACACTTCTAATATTTTCATCCTCTTTAATTTTAAATATTTAACAAATAGAAAATAAATGTAGAAAACAACATTTTTAATGAAAAACGCCCCTTTCAATCCTTTCTTTACATTCGATAACGTAGACGAAACCTTTGTAATATTTAACGATCCAGAAACATATTCAGGAGTTCAAATCCAAAATAGAAGTTCCAATAGTTTAAAATTTACTTTTGAAAGAACAAAAAAAACTACATATTTCTTAAGATGTTTTAATATTTAAAAATTACAGAGGATGGAAAAATTGATAGATTTTTTATTTAAATCTACAAATAAAAATAGATACAATACTTGAATTTAGACTCTTCATACTCCTCTAAACTTAAACACAAAATGCTACAATAATAAACTTTATTTCCACCGAGCATTAAGATTCGTCTGATGGACCCTTTTTTTGATAATAGAAATTTAAAGACTAACGCAGTAACTAATAAACAATAACTCCCCCCAGTATATTTAAAGATGAAAAAAAGAACAACTTTTAAATAATTTATTTACCAAAACAATGAGATCAATGAAAACAAAAAACGATAAGCTCCATCTTAATATTATAAAACTGAAAATATCAGTCCTGAAAAGAGAAAGAAAAAATTAAAAAAG
>JABUQX010078496.1:10000-37500 GCA_015478945.1 Trachelipus rathkii
TAGTATATATTTTGACAGCCAAATTGGTGGGTTTTTTAGTTAGAGAAGTTATTAAGGTTAAATTGGATGTTATTACTATAAAGCTATTAAAGCTAGTCTAGTTAGCATGTACCTTTAGATATATAGTTTTTTTTTCTTTGTGGATTTGCATAAACATGTTGTTTGGTGATTAATTTGTTGACTTGACTGGGACAGTCTCGATATACCCAGTAGCTTTTTACTGTCTTTTTATTTCTAATGTTCTAAATTTTTAAAAAAATTTATTTGCTAGAGCCTTTGTAAATATCATTTATTTCTAGTGGTAAATATATGCATGGCACACGAACATTTGCCTATGGGGGCTCCACCACCCACGTATTCCCCTGGAAATATAATAAAATTTAGCTTCAGTATTATATCTATATAAGACTATAAAAAAAGAGGAATCTTTCATCAAATAGGCTTTAAAATTGAAATTTGGAGTCTATATTTTATTAAGGCTCATTTTTTTAAAACGATTTTTAAGTTTTCTTTCTTTCGGATTCATGAAAATTGGTGGAATCGGCTTGGCTGGTGTCTCTATAATTGGTAATTTCTTTCATAGACAAATGTTATAAATAGGAAATTTGGAGGCCTATTATTTTATATTTGGCATTTTCAAAAACCATGTTTTATTACTGAAAATTCATTGCTATTTCCTAACGGACTTAAAACAAAAAATAATAAAAATACAGATAATAATTTTCTTTAGCTATATATATATATATATATATATATATATACATATATATATGAGGAGATGGTGAGAGCATATATATATATAAGAGAGAGAGGAAGATATATGATATATATATATATATATATATATATAATGTATCGAAATTTTTCATGACGTGCCTACGTGATCTCGGTAATGATTTGATACTCTGACCCTTTAAACTACCCTCGATTGCCCACATACATGGTACTTGCGACCTACGTCTAATACAACATGAACATACACAACGTCCCCAAGTTACCAGTAAGCTGTATGTAGCTTAGTATGCGAGGTTTATACGAAAAAATTTGATATATGACTAATACCTATTTATAGATATTTTACAGCCACATTTCAGATTTTTAAAATCATTTTTTAGCAACGTTCCTACAATCTACAACATACACCAGTGCCCACAACCTACTCTCCGTAAGAATGTATGTATGTATGTATGTATGTATGTATGTATGTATGTATGTATGTATGTATGTATGTATGTATGTATGTATGTATGTATGTATGTATGTATGTATGTATGTATGTATGTATGTATGTATGTATGTATGTATGTATGTATGTATGTATGTATGTAAAGGAGTTTAGTGCATAGATAGAGAGAGAGAGAGAGAGGAGACATATATATATATATATATATATATATATATATATATATATATATATATATATATATATATATATATTTCTTCATCTTTTTCCCCAAGCACTGGGGGTGGCAAAGACAGCATCGGAAACCAGTAGAGTTAAATGCGACATAAGTCGCAAAGAAAGCCCAGCCTCATCGCCCCCTTCCCTCGGTACCATTAATTAGTGAGAACTCGTCAGAGACAGAAAATCCACCCTTAGGCTTCACGACGGGACTGCGACGGACCCACACTATTGTAAATCGTCAGTGGTGGATTCATCCTTTACCCAGGTGGGCCAACCATACTCCCCCCCGCTAACCCCACCATTCACTCCTATTATGTGAACCTTTATTCTCGCCTCGCCAAAAAAAAAAACCATTTTCCTTTTAAACATTCGTTTACTGACTCAATCCACTTTTTTTCTTCGGTATCCCAGCCGGTCGGGTTCCCAACACACTCACCACCATACATCCGCTCAACCAACTGACTATCATTCATCCTTTTCCATATGACTCAAACCATCTCAACATACCTCATTTATTCTCTCATTTACCCCTTTCTTCACACCACAACTCTACTGTGTTCATTCCCTCATTTTATCAATTCTTTTCTCACACCTACACCCCCCTCAAGATTGTCCATCTGGAACACATTGAACTTTAGATCTATACCTCTTATTCCAGACCATAGTCTCACACCATACAATAACACAGGTAACAAACATACCCTCATGTAAGACCCTAGCGCACTAAAGACTTAGTCCCTTTTTATACATTCACCAACGCTTACTCCCAAGACCAGCCACCTTCCTACATTACACAACTTTCCTACACTCTGCATCATCCGCTTTCATCCAACACATACCTAAAATAAATATTTAAACTCAGACACTTGTTCCAGCTGCTCACCACTTAACATAACTTCACACCTATGACTGTCCTCACTCACAACCATAACTCTTAATTTCTTATCTTGTTTTCAAAACCCCTCCCTTTTATACACTCACCCCTACCAATCCTCCAACTCTCTTCTGTGATTCACCACACAAAACCAAATCATCTGCACATAATAGGTAGGGTACCCTCCACTCATCTCCATTCCTCATCATTCTAACACCATCTCCTGCCACCCTCTAATTTTTTTTTTCATAAACCCATCCATATACAAATTGAATAAACCAAGGAGACATAACACAACCCCTGCCTCACCTAATTACAATACTTAAAAAAAATCACTTTTGACACCATTATTCTTACACACGTCTCACTATCGTCATACATAAGCACTTTGATTCCACTCAGAAACCTACCACCAACACCATATATATTTCACACCTGCTATAGAGCTTCCTATTAACCTTATCATACGTCGTTGTAAATCCATAAACTCTGTGCCACACTTAGATATTCTCTTTCTCCTTATTTGTTTCACTTAAAGATTTGATCTACACATCCTCTACCAATTTTAAAAACGCACCTTGTCTTCACCAATCAGTTCTTCAGTCACTGGACGCACTCTTCTGACCAAAATACCAGCTGCATATATCTTCCCTACAACACTCAATAAACTACCTCTATAATTTCTAAGGTTCTCTTATCTCCCCTTAAAATTCCTTATATATGGTACTATTACTGCTCTCCTCCATCCCTCGGAACTATGCCCTCCATAAAATCTACGCATACACAACTTCCAACCAATCAATCCATCTCGCCTGTTTTTTATCTACTAACCTGTAATTTATCTATACCCTGATTTTACTCATCTTCAACTCTTTCACCCAATCTTATTTCTACCCTCCTCCTACTAAACTGGTCCCTGTAAAATACTTATTTCTTCTGCATCATCAAACCCACACACACATCTACTATCACTTCTAAATTGTCACAATATTATATTATGATTTTCAGTGTTCTTTCACACTCCCTCTACATCCATTTCATCATTTACAAAGTTAATTCATCCCTCTTGTTACCCTGCAATATATTCCCCATTCTCATTCTTAACCTTATTCTAATAATTTTATATAGAGAGATAGTGATATGAGTTATATATAGGCATATATATATATATATATATATATATATATATATATATATATATATATATATATATATATATATATATATATATATATATATATATATATATATATATATTTTCTCTCCCCTAGATTGCGGGTTAGTGTTATCATAACACCGGAACAGAAATGTAATAGAAGAGCATGACGATAGTCAAAAAGAAGCCCCTTTTACCGTTCCCTTTATGCACACACAAACAATCTTCTACTCACTTGTTGTAATCAACTTCACTTTGAGAAAGGGCCATCTGAAGTCTGACGTCATCAGATTTCCGCTTTGCTTCTTCTTGATCTGCTTCTTCTTTACTCATGGCTAGGGCAAGCTGAAGCTGAAGCTCTTCCTCGCCAACCGTTTGAGGACGAGCGCTTTCCAAATCTGATGAGGCAATTGGTTGTTCTGTAAAGGATGTCTGTATTATTTTGTACGGTTCTAATTTTCAACATTTCCTTGAGGAGCTACATTACTTTTAAAGGGAAATAATTTTAAACCGAGAATGTTGGTTAACTTTTAAACAGATAAAAAAAAATTACAAACAATCAGAAAACTTTCCAACTCTAATTATAAAGATTTGTATAAAATTGTAATATTTACTTACCTGGTACTCCAAATGGTTCTCTGGTTGGTCTGGACGAGCTCGTAACGTAAGTCTTTAAAAATATACCAAAAATTAATTTTTTATTTATATTTTATAAACAATATTTATTATCATGAAACCTAAATGTACTAACAGATAAAAGTTAACTATTACACAAATATACACTTCAAAAAAAATAAAGGTTTAAGCTGGATAAAAGCAAATACAGTATGAGGTACTACTTTATGGTAGATGGTATACAATACTCACATCAGTGTACGAGGGACTAGTCGGTGAATTAAGGTCCTGGAGAGAGAAATGTAAGGGCCTATATAAATTTTACAGAGATCAAGAAACACCTAAGTCCTAATACATATTTCAACAATTTTGTATATATGAAATTATTTTAAACCTACATATATATATATATATATAAAAAAAATATATATATATATATATATATATATATATATATATATATATATATATATATATATATATATATATATATATATATATAAGAGAGAGAGGAGAGGAGGAGGATATATATATATATGGTGTGACAGAGCATATATATGTCTCTTTATATATATATATATATATATATATATATATATATATATATAAGGAAAGAAAGAGAGAGAGAGAGAGAGAGAGAAAGAGAGAGACATGGTATTAATCCCATGTATAAACAAAAATAAATGGTGAGGTTAAATAAAGAAGGAAGACAGAGGAATAAATATATAAATGAAATGCATAGATACATATGGAAAGGAAAGAGTGGACCACAGGAAAGAAATGGGGAAGAAAATAAATGGAATTATTAACAGTAAGAGTATCAAATATAATTTCAAAAAACACACTTTTTCTTCATAATCTTTCTAAACCCTGATTATCTATATGTTAAAAAACATCTTTATACTTTAATAAATAAACATCAAAATACTGAAAAAAAAAAAAATTAAATCTTCATAAGAATTTAAAATAACTACATAAAACACATTCAGCTCTGATATTTGGTCAAAACTAAAAAGTCCTCAAATCGGTTTTAGGTTTCAACATTTTAACCTTAACGTTCTAAAAACGTTTCCCCTTCACCAAACTAACTTATCAAGGTTAAAAAATTCTACATGAACTTTAATCAATTAAACCTTCTCTTAATGAGCTATATTATGTACAACAATTCTAATCATTAGAAATGCTACTTTTTAAATCAGTGAGAGAAAACTAACCTATTTTTTTTTAGAATACACTATAGTTACAGAGCAAAGTTACAAAGATCTCAAGAGTTTTCTAACCTACAAATAGTCTACAACCATATTTTCTGATAAATGTATGTCTACTTCCTTATCTTCCCATTTAAAGAAAAAAAAGGCATCTGGGGTAAACTCGAGAATACGGTAGTAATGATAATGTGTAATGGATTGCAACTCCAAAAGTCTACAGCAACTCATTTAATAAAACTGCAATCACATTAGAATTATTATCTTTAATTTTCAATACAAATTTCCACAAACATTTATGATACTTTTAAATCATTTTCAAACCTTATCTCCATTGCATTCAATAGTAAGTTCTTCAGCATAGTAAGATGAACGCTTCTTCTGACAAGATGGTACATATTTATTTTTTTTTTACAAAAAAATAAAACAAAAATAAAACAAAATAGAAGAAAATAATAATAATAATAATAATAATAATAATAATAATAATAATCTGTTGATTAAGACCATGTAAACTACATACACGAAGCAAGCTAAGTCACAGAGCATGAGTATGTTACTTATAAAACACCATTATAACATGTAATCTTTTTTCTATACAAATTAAAGTACATTAAACTTTAGTTTACACTGATATATATATATATATATATATATATATATATTAGTGTATTTTTGCTGGATATATATATATATATATATATATATATATATATATATATATATATATATATATATATATATTGCTTCACACTATCACTCCCAATTGCTGATACACTTTGAGCAAATCTTTCCTTAGCTTTCAGTGCTCTAACACGTTCATTTCGAAGTCTCTCATCATCCTAGAAAAAGGGACAAAGCATCAAAAATATTTACACTATATATATATAGCAGTATATATATATATATATATATATATATATAGTATAGTATATATATATATATTTAAGAGTAGCTTATATATGCTATATATATATATATATATATATATATATATATATATATATATATTTGGTGTGTATAAAAACAAAAATATATACAGCAGCTTCATTAGGGGTGTACCGGAACTGAAATTTTCAGTTCCGGCCGGAACCGGAATTAGCCGGAATCACCAAAAAAATTCCGGCCGGAACCGGAATTTCTTGTGAACTTTCCTTTAACTATATAAAGAAATGTAAAAAAATATACTTTATATAACTTTCAACATAAAATCTTATATTTAGTACAACGCTGTTAGGGAGAGTTAATGGAAAGAAGACCCGGATATTAACTGTTAACAGAGGTCCCCAAACCACCCAATAAATTCAGAACGTGAGATCAGAAACTAAGACAGCGTCGAAGATCAGAGACTAAAAGGAACTGTCAGTAAAGATTAATGAATTAATTCTAATAGAAAAAGAAAGAAAATTTAGTCAGTTAGTACTACTGTTACTGTGGCGACAAGGTGTTATAAGGTTAGTCTGAAAATACTAACTAAGTTAATATTTATCTACCTACACCGCTGTTAATGGTAGAATTAGTGAATCTCCTAACGGTAACTACTTTTATTACCTGAACACTCTCAATTTGAGCCTTCCGCAAAAATGAACCCTCGATAAGATTTAAGTATGTGATGCTGAAGATTCCTCCTTGAATGAACAAGGTCAGGTTTGACGAATCAGGGGAAATAAAACAAAACGTTTAAAACAACGTTTATTATACTTAAATTAAGGGGAGGATAATCTAAATGTCGATTCCTATTTCTGAGTATCTGTTATCCATCGGTTTGGTCTAGACCCAAACCTAAGATCGTAAGTTGAAGTTGTAAGGTCAGTTCAAATTAATTCCATTCAATTCAATTCAAGAGAAATATATTTACAAAAAGGAACAAGAACTGATATGTGTGTGTGTAGTAAAGGATGCAAATATAAAGATCACTTAACTTCTGTGGTCTGATGAAACAGCACTCCAGTGCTGAATTAAATAGTCTGCTGGAGGTTGTATAAGATTCTGCACTAGAATGGAGACGATAGCCCCAGTACTAGAACATAAGCAATATGCCCCAGCACTAGAATGGAATAAACTGGAGGCGATCAGCCCCAGCACTAGAACATAAGCAATATGCCCCTGCACTAGAATGGAGACGATAGCCCCAGTACTAGAACCTGGTAAAATAAAATAGGCATATTGTAAAAAGTTGTGCTCCATGACAGAAAACATAAAAAGGATATAAAGCATGGCTTCAACTCACCCTTGGGGATTGTGGATACTTTCCACAAGGGTTGTTTGAGAGTCTTGAGGAAGACCGGAGAACTGCTGATGAACTGTGAAAATAGAGAAGCCATAAGCCAAACCATACAGAAATCTCAAATGGAGCACACACACCTCTAAAATTATAAAGACATTAAGTGTATGAACATAGTAAAAGTAATATCTTACTTTTACTGAGGTGTTAATTCCTTGTCCACAAGGAATCCTGGGAGATTGACAGAGATGTGGTGAAGGGACAAAAATAAAAGTGGTCCACTTCACAAAAATAATATAAGTGTCTGAAAATGCCTACTTTACTTATAATCTCCTAAAAAAAGACATAGTTAGCAGAATTGGAAAAATTTATGATTAAAGCATACATGGAAATGAAATAATAATATATAAATTTTAGTGATGCACATTGCAGAGCATAACCGGGGTAGAAGCAGGAGCTACTGTGCAGCAACCCCTACATCCCCCCGCACTAAAATTACGCCCCCACTCAAATTTCTTATAATCATAAATTATTTGAAGCCGATGATCTGTTAATGAGTGGTAGGCGGCGAAGAGATGGGATTAAACCGAAAAATGATGGAAACCGAAAGAACTGATTACATCCTTATCCACACACAACCAGAAAACCAAAATTTTGAGAAACAGAAAACTGAAATATTGACAGAGCAATATAATATATACAAATATTTACACTGACAACTGTTGTCTGTTCTGTTTACTGAAGAGAAGGAAGAACACGTGCCCGACGGGATTGAAGCACTAGTTCCTCTTCTTCGATAAAGATTTTTATCGAATTCAAAATTAGAGAACGTCTATGGTCGGATAAAGAACCATAATCATACCTCTCCAACATTATCCGCATTTCCAATCGGATTCTATCGAGTTGTTGCTGGTCGGACCCAGCCAGCTGAGAACGGTGTGATAATGGTAAAGACGTTGTAGGGGTAACAGACGGGTAGTCGGGCAGATGACTCGAGGTTGATGGGTGCTCCGACTGTGGAGTTGTATAGGCTGAAGCGGAGTGAGGCCACGGAGGTATAAAAGCTGATGGAGGCAATCCAGTGAAAGGAGCCGCACCCAACCGCCTCTCGATGTTGGATAAAGTTCGAGAAGTAGACGGTCGAGGTGGGTCATTTGCGGATTGGATTGATTGTCTCCTTTCCTCGCTTCTAGTAGAGGTCGAAGTAGGTGGTCGACGGCTAGTTCGTGAGTGAACAGAAGGCCGTGGACGAGTAGGACGAGACAGAGCGTGCGAGGTGAAGAAACTCTTATATTTCCTCATGAACTGTTCCAGGAACAAACGATTGGCATGTAACCCATCATATAGCATCGGAGATTGAAGAAACATCTGTTTTTTCTTAATGTATCTGAGATGTGGGGTGTTTTTATACTCCGGCGTGCCTCGTTTGGTTCCATAATAATAATTAAAAACCTCACTACCGCGTAGAGTGGTCTTATCAGTCCACTTATATCGAAAATATGCCAAGTCTTCAAACAGGACGAAGGATCTGATAGAGTGTTCTCTCATTGATCGAGGGGACATGTAGTCATCATCTTTGAGGTGATCGGCAAAAGCTGGACCCCATGCTTTCGTGATCCGCTTTTGGTTAAAGACGTACATGTCTTTAACCGGTGGAATCATGAGGTAAACTTTGACCCTCGGATTTTTCTTTTTGGCACATTTCGTAATCTGATCCATGATGTTGGGTACACCCTCGACTGTAAAGTTGACCACTGGCTCAAAAACTGTTGTTGACTTGTCTCCATTGGAGATGGATTTTTTCTGCCAGGCCAAGGGTGTAAGTGCCCATATCAGGATGAAGTCAACGTCGGGTTTCATGAGGGTTTCCACTCGGGAAGGACAGACGTGGAAAGTCCAACCCGAACTGTAATCCACCCTGACATGGATGCCGGATTCTTCTCGTAACAGCTTTCTCTCGTGGCGAAACAGTTCCAACTCGCTGGCACAGCCAGCTAAGAGAGTCTTCATGCTGCAAGGAGAAGAATACTCTGCTCTATTATTTGCATCCGTGTAAGTGGTACATAAATAATAAAGTTTTATTCTTGTTCCGTTCTACTAAATTGAAATTTAATATTTACAAGTCAGCTTGAAATTATTTGAGATAATTAATTTTAATTTCATTTAAAATTTATTTAAATAATTAATGTCGGATTTTCTGATTTCTGATTTACATATTTAAATAATCATTATTTGCAAAATTTTGAGAATTAAGGAATTATTTAATTTTTAATCTTGAACCGAATATTTAATCTTTGAGATTTCTGATTTTTAAAACATATTCACATATTTATAAATAATAAGCACATAATAAGTGTCGGTGTATCAAATTGAAAAATATCAAATAGAAAAAAGTGACAAAAGAACATAACAGTTGTTGGCTTATCATAATTGTCGTTGAATACCACGAGGGCAATCTTCAACTCTGTTATCTGTGTTTTACGTTTAAATGAAAATATGTCCTTAAAATTAGCCTAACAGGGGGAAAATTTACAAAAATTCTTGATACATTTTCAGTTAAATATTAAATAAAAATAATAATAAAAATAAATCACTACAGCCAACAACAACGTTCTGATAGAATTATAGGCGAGTATTCAGTGAGGCTGAGATGAATGTAAACTACAGTGTCACTGAATATGTCTGAAGCTAGTATGAATGAATAGAGATGAGATGAATGCATGTAATCCGCATCCGCATTCTTCTCCGCATTCGCATTCCGCACTTTATCCGCATTCGCGCATTCCGCAAATTCCACCCTGCACCCCCATGACCATCCCCTCCCAGAATTCCCAGAACCCAGGAAGAACGAAGGAAAATGGGAAAATTGATGAGGAAGAGAGCGAAATCCCACAGGAGCGAGCAAGCGTTCAGTTCAACGAACAACGGCAGATCCTATTGAGAAAGAAATTGATGAAAAGATAGAAAAATCTGAAGACTGTTAACTGTTTATCTGAAAAGGCTAGGACGTGCTAATGTCCAAAGTGGTAGGCATCAGATAATTGTAATGTATACCACCTAGACATTTGAGACAACAAACATTGTTGACGAATTGGCTTCCATAGACAATGGGATGTTTGTCATTATAATAGACACACACCATAACCTTAAAAAGGTCACAGAAGGCATCAATGACCTCTGGAATGGGCAATTGTCCAGGAAGCTGTAGAAGACGTAACTTCTTTTGCACGTGTCTGCCCTGTAACCGATATTTATGTGGACGTTTCCGAAGTTCTTCGCTGACAACTGTTCGCAGTTCCCCATGTTGATCCGATGAACCATAGAGAAACATGGAGAAACAACGATATAAAGAATCGCCACCTCCCGCTACTTCCAAAACGAAATATCCAGACGGGATAAAATCCACAGAAGGCGGTACAGAAAGATCAAGATCCTGAGGAGAATCCGACGAGGGATCAACAGGTGAGCGAGAGAGGGCATCGGCTACAACATTGCTTTTGCCAGGAATATGTCGAATTTCGAAGTCGAATTCGTATAACTCCTCCATGGTGCGTGCTAGTCGGCCATCGACTAGACTCATGTTCTGTAAATAAATCAGAGGCATGTGATCAGTAAAGATGATGAACTTGACTCCCCGCAGAAAAGGTCTCAAAGACTTTACTGCCCATCGTAAAGCTGTTAGCTCTTTATCTATGACTCCGTAGTTCCTCTGAGCACCGTTAAAGGTCATAGAAATGAAAGCTATTGGTCGGCGTTCATCATTCTGTATTTGCGAGAGACACGCCCCGGCGCCAATGTCGGAGGCGTCGACATGAAGTTCCATTGGAGATGCAGCGGAGTCGTAATCTGGAAATCCTAGCAAACGGGGGTTTACCAGGGCCTGTTTTAATTCCTCAAAAGCACGTTGACACTCTGAGGTCCACTTAACTGTTTTACCCCCCGTTTGGCAGGACAACGGTTTACTGATCTGGGAGCAATGAGGGATATGACGGCGATAAAAATTCACCATCCCTAGAAACTGGCGAAGGTGTTTTACCGTAGTGGGTACGGGAAACTCCAATGCTCCCTGTATATTCTTCTGTAAGGGCAAAATCCCTTTGCTGGAAATGTGATGGCCTAAAAACTCAACCTCAGTTCGACATAACTTTGTCTTGCTGGGTTTAAGTTTATAGCCATTCCTTTCTAAAGCAGAAAGGACCTGTCCAAGGGTGACAAGATGGTCTTCAAAATTAGTACTGAGTACGATGATGTCATCTATGTAAACCATCACCTTGGACCACGGCAACCTGGCCAGAGCAAGCATCATTCCACGTTGGAATGTCGCCGGACCGTTCATTACACCAAATGGCATCTTAAGAAACTCATATTGAGCAAACGGTGTGGAAAACGCCGTTTTCTCAATACTGTCCGGTTCCATTGCGACCTGGTAATAACCTTTAATAAGATCTATAGTAGAAAAATATGTGTTACCATACATATTGTAAATCGTGTCGGTAAGGTTAGGCAATGGGAAAGAATCTGGTTTTGTCACATTATTGAGCTTGCGATAGTCTATGCACAATCGTAACGTGCCGTCTGGTTTTCTGACCGGTACAACTGGAGCTGAATAAGGAGATCTGCTTGGACGAATGATGTTTTGTTCCAATAGATCCCGACATTGCTGTTCGATCTCCTGGGCCAAAGGGCCTTGGAAACGGCGGACAGGAACTCGGACAGGTCTGTCGGTCTCTAGCTCTATGGAATGTGTGATGTTAGTGGCTACACCAACATCGTTGTCACCAACACTTAGTGCGGCCTGGTGATTTAACAACACTGTAATTAAATCTTGTTTCTGTTTATCCGTTAGCTGCAAGTCTGAGATATGAAACTCTTCCATTAGACGATCTGCAGTCCAAGCAGATGGAACTGATTCGTGGGAATCCGATTCTTGGGCCACTTGCACTCGCAAGTTGTTGATTTGTAAATCCGAGTCCACAGATAAAGGAGAAAGACGACCGACAATAGTATTCTTACGAATATATTGTGGTCGATCAGAAGGATTAAAAATAGCAATCTGAGGATTAGAAGAATTGAGGTCCACCACACCAGGAATAGGAATAAGAGTAGGATGTTCCCTCCCTTGAAAACCTACTAAAACTGAAGGTGTATCTGGTGGGCCTGAAATGTCCAAGAATCGGCAGGAATGGGGAAACACTGTAAGAGAATGGACCGAAACACAATTGAAGAAAGGCCTGTTAAAACAGTAGTCCCTAGCCACTGCCTCCATTCTCTGACCCGAACGATAAACTAACTCCCTACGAGCTAAATCAGGGAGAAGGTTATGTTCCCGAAGAGTAGCAGCGCCGAGAACGATAAATTCGGGCATAAGGTCGGCAGGAACAATAAAGAATAAAGAGGGTGGAACTGAGAAACCATTCTCAAAGAAGATCGGAAGTTTGAGGTAATGTTCCACAGGAACAGCCTTCCGCCGATGCAACCCACTGATTGCCCTTATGCCCTCCTCTGAAGAAGGTAAAAGCTCGGCATGAGGAAATAGGTCAGCAACTAAAGCGGAGCTGATCAGGCTTACACCTGAGCCGCTGTCAACCATGCAGCCATAAAACCCTGAACTATCCGGACTGAAAGCCACACAAATTACCAGTGGATCGACCTTGGCTGAACTGAGATTTACAGGGATCGTCCTTAAATCTCCCTCAGCCGTAGTCAAGCATTTGTTTGACTGGACAAGTGGTTTTTGTTGAATCTCTGCTGCTGCTGATGGTTCTGCCTGCCTGCTGCTATGACTATCGCTACTTCCTATCATAAGGCTACTCGCTACCACTGATACTACTGGTTCCGTATGGGAACTATTTACTACATTACTATGTGAGAGGAAAGAGGTAACTAATCTCTATACTATCACTTAGTATACTACGTGAGAAGAAAGAGAGTAACTATCTCTATTACTATCACTAGTAGTCTTTGTGTCAAGTAAAAGAGTCTTTGTGTCAGGTAGAAGAGTCTTTGTGTCAGGTAGAAGGGTCCTAGCACTACTGCTATCGACTACTAAGTCTACGGCTACAGGAAAAGTGCTAGCACTACTTCTATCACTATTTTCTACATCTACTAGGGCATTTGAATCCATGAGCTTCTGTAAGCTATTATTCTCCACTGGAGGGCTCATTTCCGTGGAGACTTGCAGTTTAAAGCTCCGGCTTGTACTGCTTCTGAAGGACCCATGCATCGGCCTTCCATATGTGACTTATGGCACCAGTCGCACGGGTCTAAAAACTTCCGTTGCGGCCTTGGTGAGTCACGCATGTCAGTCGGTGCTCTGTGTGTTTTGTCCGCGCTGGGGGAATTATGTTTCCTGTTTGAACCAGAGGCCTGTGGTGATCTGTCGTTGCTTCTGTTATTTGTGGAGCGACCTCTGAGTCCTATTGTGCATGGCCGGGTGGTATTTGCGTTTGGCAGATGGAACGCACCATGTGCATGATGTCCAAAGTTCTGGCTCCGCTGACAGCAGCATTATAGGCTCTCGGTCCGTGAACCACAAAGCGAGGGTGGAGCCTTCAGAAAACAGACCTAGCAGCGAATCGTACCCGACTTTCAGATAATGATGTGCTAACCTTTGCCCATCGATGCTCCCGATGCCCTAAAGGGATCAACGGAGCATCTGAAGTATGAACCTTGCAATCCCATTTCTTAGCCATGCCCTCCTCTTCTTCGACAGAGAAATAACGGCATATAACTCCTCTAAAGAAATTTACTACCAGTATGGTTTTAGCCCATTCATCCATTCACGTCTGAAAAGGCATCTCGTCCAGGATCAATATCATACAACAAGTAATCGACAAAACAGAAGAAGAAGGGAAGGTGGATTTCCACGCAGGAATTAAGTGTGAGATGTTTTATGACTCGTCTATTGTGTTCCTCCGTTGTGACCCCCGTGTCGGTCCATTGTAGAGAATCATATGATCCAAGGAATAGTATTTGAAAGAGACATGATTGGCGTCTGGTTACGTGAAATGAGGGTAGATAAGTATTCTGTGTTGAATGTATGTAATAAGTGTCACGGTATGGATATTACTGGTTTGGTTTAATGTGGCGAGGTTAGTGTTTTTTGTTGGTGGTGTATAGAGGTGAGTGGCGTGAGGTGAGAATTGGGCTGGTGGCTGTGCATATTTTGTAACTGGTCGAAGTAATGTTTTCTGACCAAACTAGGATTGAGAGAGCATGCTATTCTGGAGTGTGGTTCGTGGTCCAGATGTTTCTGTTATAGTGTTTTGATGCAGAAGGAACTGTAAAGAACCAGTGCTTTTAGACGAAGCTGCGCTGACAGTTCTGTCCCTTTTTCTTAGTGTTGTTAGAGAGTTCGGGGGTGGAGTTGGGTGAGGAATGATGTTGTGCTAATGTTTATATATCGGTGGTGTGTCTCGAGCGTGTAAAGCTACTATGTTTCGCGCGGGGCTCGATCGGCCACGGCGGTGTGGCTGGGGTCTGTGGCGCGGTCTATGACGATTATACCTATCTCAATACTTGCTTGCTGTGTGAAGTAGTGATTTCTGTGATTCCGATATTCTTCGTATGCCAGCAGTCGGAAGTTATGAGTAGTGAGTAGAATTATTGATTGCTCATGTTGGTGAAAGCTTATTGTACCGTAGCAGAATCTGTTCTCTCATGTCTAGCCCACGATAGGCTTTCTTTGCGAGATGTTCCAGGCGAAGAGCGTACATTCGAACGCTTTCACCGGGAGTCCTGTAAGCTGAATGATAAGCATTGAGCTTATGTGCATCTTTCCTTTTCTCCTCTTGCTGGTACCACGTTAGTAGAGTCTCTTTGATAGAACCATAGTTCCTGTCATCTTTAATAAGTAAGTTGTACAGCTGCAGGAACGAACCTTCAAGTTGCCTGCCTAGTAGCCTTAACCATTGATGAGGTGCATTTGGATAGTTAAATGAGCAATACTGCTCAAAGTCGGCGAAATAACTAACCAAATCCTGATCAGCCTCATATTTGTACTTTCCTGGCTCAACCACTTTCACTTTTCTGGAGTTCTTGGCGATTTCAGCCAGATAGAGAATAGATTGAGACATTAGAAGCATGTGCCGCTCCAAAATGTCTAATCTACTAGGTGCGAGTATTGAAGCTGGCTCTCTGTTATCTGCAAGAGAGTAAATTGGTTGTGGTTGAGGCGGAACAACATATGACCGGGTATCGATAAGCGGTACGATACCAGGCTGTTGAACTGTTATCGGTATCTCTGAAGGACTTGAAGTCAAGGGATCATTGAAATAAGGAGGTATATATTGCTGTCTGTTAGTAGCGTCAGTCAGTTGTGTTGGGGGAGTCGTCGTGTGCGTCGTGTAATGAACGTCAGAAGAAGGGGAACTTACAAAAGTTTGAGCCATAGTTCCTGGATAGAACTGTTGTTGTTGTTGCTGCATTGGTGCTGTTAGTAATGGTGAAACAGGTGACCCAAAGTTTATTAAAGCCATCTCGTTGGACAACACATCTGTTGTCATTACTGGAGTAGCTGTAGCAACAATCGGTTGTTGTGGTGGTATAGCCTGTTGTGCCCTCAATAAGGCCGTTTCCTCTTTTAGGAACTTAAATTCCTGAGTAATGGTAGATATAAATTCCTCTAAAGGTGGATTTGCTACCTGCTCTGTTAACTGCTGAGGAACTCTAGGTGGTGGATTTATTTGTTCTCTGCTTTGTAACTGTAACTGTCCCATTGCCTCTCTTTCCCTGATGAAACTCATCATCTCCTGTTGAGTCGCTGGAGGCATCTCATCCTCAATATCACCACCCATGTTCGCTAAACCACCGCCCACTGCTCCCATGTCACGCCGACTCTCAACCTCATCCATCCCCACATTCACTCCCTCACCCCCAAGCTCTGAAAATCTGTTTAAGGACGTCATTAGGGTTAATACATGAAATTTCAAATATATCAAATTATATCAAAAATATATAAATTCAAAAAAAACAAATATAAATGAGGGATGAGAAGTAGGAAGAGCGTTGCAGGAAAAAGGAGGTTAAGTTTGTAATGAAACTAAAACTGTATCTAGTCTCTTGACTTGAACTTGAATGGTAGAACTGTTTTTGCGGAATTTTCGAATTGGAATTGTTCAGGTGAGTAGTATCTACCCAGATATCTAATTGTTAAACCTTACTAAGGTGCTAAATACAAATGGCAGTCCCTGTTCGGGCGCCAACTAAATTTAAAGAGTATGTTAGGGAGAGTTAATGGAAAGAAGACCCGGATATTAACTGTTAACAGAGGTCCCCAAACCACCCAATAAATTCAGAAAGTGAGATCAGAAACTAAGACAGCGTCGAAGATCAGAGACTAAAAGGAACTGTCAGTAAAGATTAATGAATTAATTCTAATAGAAAAAGAGAGAAAATTTTAGTCCGTTAGTACTACTGTTACTGTGGCGACGAAAGTGTTATAAGGTTAGTCTGAAAATACTAACTAAGTTAATATTAACTACCTACACCGCTGTTAATGGTAGAATTAGTGTATCTCCTAACGGTACTACTTATTATTACCTGAACACACTCAATTTGGGCCTTCCGCAAAAATGAACCTTCGATATAATTTTTAGTAAGTGATGCTGACGATTCCTCCTTGAATGAACAAGGTCAGGTTTGATGAATCCGGGGAAATAAAACAAAACGTTTAAAACAACGTTTATTATAAATTAAGGGGAGGATAATCTAAATGTCGATTTCTATTTCTGAGTATCTGTTATCCATCGGTTTGGTCTAGACCCAAACCTAAGATCGTAAGTTGAAGTTGTAAGGTCAGTTCAAATTATTTCCATTCAAATTAAATTCAAGAGAGATATATTTACAACAAGGAACAAGAACTGATATGTGTGTGTGTAGTAAAGGATGCAAATATAAAGATCACTTAACTTCTGTGGTCTGATGAAACAGCACTCCAGTGCTGAATTAAATAGTCTGCTGGAGGTTGTATAAGATCCTGCACTAGAATGGAGGCGATATGCCCTTGCACTAAAACAGACAATGTGCCCCTGCACTAGAATGGAGACGATAGCCCCAGTACTAGAACCTGATAAAATAAAATAGGCATATTGTAAAAGTTGTGCTCCAAGACAGAAAACATTAAAAAAGGATATAAAGCATGGCTTCAACTCACCCTTGGGGATTGTAAAACCTTCCACAAGGGTTGTTTGAAGAGTCTTGAGGAAGACTGGAGAACTGCTGATGAACTGTGAAAATAGAGAAGCCATAAGCCAAGCCATACAGAAATCTCAAATGAAGCACACACACCTCTAAAATTATAAAGACATTAAGCGTATGAACATAGTAAAAGTAATATCTTACTTTTACAGAGGTGTTAAGTCCTTGTCCACAAGGAATCCTGAGATTGACGGAGATGTGGTGAAGGGACAAAAATAAAAGTGGTCCACTTCACAAAAATAATAAATATATCTGAAAGTGACTACTTTACGTATAATCTCCTAAAAAAAAGACATAGTTAGCAGAATTGGAAAAATTTATGATTAAAGCATACATGGAAATGAAATAATAATATATAAATTTTAGTGATTCACTTGATAAATACCTCAAGCCATTTTCTGTGGGAAAAGCAGTTGAAACACATCTCACTTGCGAAAATTTCAGAGAAGAAGAAATTTCTGCCATTCAGGAATTAGGAATAACACAGAAAATACTCCTTTATAAAAATTTAAACTTTCCGGCTTTTAACATAAAAAAAATTCTGTAGTATTGCTTGAAGATGGCAAACTTGGACGAATTACACAAATTGTAAATTGTTTTAATGATATATATTTATTGTTTGAAGAATATGTTCTGCATATGCAATATTCTGGTACAATAAGAAAATGTATTTCTACCCTAAGCGAATCACAAGGTGGAAGCATTTTGTGCATTCATCCCAATTTAATAAAAACTCCATGTTACTGTAAAAATTGCTACAGATATGTATGTAATGCCCCGACAAGGTGTTCTTGAGTTTTAATAGAAAAGCTAATTAATGGACAAGTGAAAGAACCAATTAATGAAATACTTGTGCCTAATAGAAAAGTGATATATATATATATATATATATATATATATATATATATATATATATATATATATATATATATATATATATATATATATATAATATATATATATATATATATATATATTATATATATTATATATATAATATATATATATATATATATAATAATATAAAACAGGTCTATTTAATTGTTTACATATACATAGTTATTATTTTAATTTATAAAAATGGAACCATACTACGGATTTATACAGTTTCTCAAGGACAAAACAAAGAAGATTGTCCCAGTTTCAGATATTAAAAACTTCCAACCAACCTCCATGACAGATTTTAATAGACAAAAAATATACAAAATAATGTGGCCTCAAGAAGATGACTATGAAAATATGGAAAGCTACGAGAGAGCTGCGTACGATGCAACAGTGTTACAACTAGGAGGTAAGTTTCTTTATTACTAATATAATAAGTTTTAAACTATTTATTAACCTTGATAACTATTAGCATGTGTTCCCCTAATGCAACATTTTTCCAGGTACAAAGGATTCTTTCCAGATTGATAAGAGGATGGTTGCTGCTCCAACTCATATACTAGAATCTCCCTCAGAAACAGAAAATGATCTCAATGAGAAAATAGTAAGTGTGTGTGCTTGATCAAAGAGCAATAACACAGTAAGTTATATAATATAAGTTTACTATATATATAATAATATATATATATATATATATATATATATATTATAATATATTATTATTATATATATATATATATACTATAATATATATATATATTATATCATATATATATACTATATATAAATATATATAATATATATAATAAATGGATGGTTCTTTCATAACTGATGAAATCGGATTGAGGGGAGTGGTGGGAGAACACTCGGAAATCTGTTAACATTGGCCAGTAATGAGGGAGGGTGATGGGCGAATGTGTGTGGGTTTGACATGGTGCAAGAGGAATAGTATTTTGGGGGTGAAGTTCATTAAGTAAGGAGGGAGAAAATGGGTAAGGGAGAAAGTTAAAGAAATGGTAAATCTCAGGATAGATGAACATTAACATGTAAATGGTCAGGAATGGAGGCGAGATGAATGATTAATTGGATTTGGAAGTTGTGTACAAAGCGTTTATGGGAGGATAACGTTGTTCCCGAGGGATTTGGAGGAGAGCAGTAATAAGTACCCTTATAAAAGGGTAAGGGAGATAAAGGTAACTAGGAATTATACGGGGGCATTAGTTTATGGTGTGTACGGGAAGATATATTGCTGGTGATTTTAGTCGAAAGAGTGCGTCGAGTGACTGAAGGACTGATTGGTGAATACAAGGTGCGTTAGGAGTGATAAGAGGAGTGTGGCATCAGATCTTTAACATGTAAAACAAATGAGTGAGAAACTGAGGGAAGGAATAAATTGTATTTAGATTTTGATGGAGAGATTTGCAACAAGGCGTATGATAGAATAATAGGAAGCTCTAATGGCCAGGTGTTCAGTAATATTGTTGCTGTGGTAGGCTTCTGAATGGAAATAAAAGTATGTATGAGGATCGGTGAAGCGTGTGTAATCGAAAAAATGGTGGTAGAAAGTGATTGAATTTAGTATTCAATAGCGGAGTAGGCAGGGATGTGTCTTGCCTCCTTGTTATTCAATTTGTTATATGGATGAGGTTTATGAAAGAATTAGAGGTGGGGGTGCCAGGAAATGGTGTTAGAATAATGGAGAATGGAAGGGAGTGGAGAGTGCCCTACTATTATATGCGGGGATGTTTTGGTTTTGTGTGGGGAAATCTGAGATAAGTTTGAAACAATGGTTTGACGATTTGGCCAGGGTGTTGTAACAAAGGAGGGGTTTGAAAGTAAACGTAGATAAGAGTAAGGTTCTGATTGTGAGTGAAGAACAGTCTTCGGTGTGAAGTTAATGTTAAATGGTGCGAGCAGCTGGAACAAGTGTCCTGATTTTAAATATTTTATTAGTTGGACATATGTTGGACGAAAAGGGAAGGGATGATGCCAGTGTAGTAGGAAAGTTGTGATGGCAGGAAGGTGGCTGGTGAAATTAAAATCCTTAATGGAATGTGAAGGACTAAGGTCTGAGTGCCGCTAAGTGGTCTTACAATGAGGTGTTATGCTGTTACCTGTTTAATGTTACTGTATGTAGTGAGACTGGCTGGAATAAGAGGGGGATGGTATAGATCTAAGTAACAATGTGCTCAGATGGACAATCTTAGGGCCGTGTTAGGTATGAGAAGAATTGAAATAATAGGATGAAACGTTTAGAGAGTAGTGTGATGTAAAGAAAGTGTAAATGAGAGAATAATGGAAAAGTATGTTGAAATGGGGGTGTATGTGGAGAAGGATGGAAGATAGTCCGGTTGGGTTAAGCGGAATTTACATGGTGAGTGTGTTTGGGAATCGACCGACTGGGAGACCGGAGGAAAAGTGGATTGAGTCAGTAAAGGAATGCCTGGAGGAAGAAATGTGAGTTTGGCAGAGGCGAGAAGAAAGGGTGCATAATAGGGGGTGAATGCGGGATTTTTGTGAAGGTACGGTTGTGGCCACACCGGGCCAAGGGATGAACCCACATTGACGAGATGTCATAGTGAGGGTCAGTCGCGTCCCGTGAAGCTTTATGGTGGATTTTTTGACTGCGGGGCGAGTTCTCACTGATAGGTATAAAGGGGGGCGGTAAAGGCTGGGCTTTCTTTTCGGACTCGTGTCAATATTCTTCTACTTTTCTGGTTTCCGGTGTATGTTAACGCACTTACCCCCAGTCTTGGGGAGAAAAGATGTTGATAGTACTATATATATATATATATATATATATATATATATATATATATATATATATATATATATATATATATATATATATATATTGTATATATATATATATATATATATATATAGGTAACTAGGTTTGGCTCGATAGATTTTCCTGATTCACTCTTCAGCCAAATATGTCAAAGAAAAAAAAACAGCTTATTTGTTAAAGATCTCGTTAACTATTTGTGGACCAATGATGAATTGTTGGAGAGGAATTTCTCTGGAAAAGCTCCAAAGAACAGTGCAGACGCGAGAAAGGCGCTTACTCCGGAGAAATTGGATGCCATTGAAGGTAAATCTGTGTTACTCAATATGTGTTATGCTTTCTTTATTGTCATTGTCACCTATATATATATATATATATATATATATATAAACATGATTTATTTTTTTTATATATAATATATATATATATAATATATATCTATATATATAATATTATAATAATAATAATATATATATAATATATATATATATATGTATTATATTATATATATTATTATTATATAAATATATATCAAACAATCATGATTTTTTTTTTATTTATTTCATTGATTATTTTTATTTCATTAGGATAAAATATTTTAATTTTTGGTAAATTTGTAAATATCCTGATTAATCCTTAATTAATGATAAATAATTTTCATCTCCATAATAAATCTGAAAGCTCAGAAGTGTATCATAAAAATTTAGCAAGCCTATCAGTAGTTCAGTAGTTTTATTTATTTATCGTATACTCTCTCTCTCTCTCTCTCTCTCTCTCTCTCTCTCTCTCTCTCTCTCTCTCTCTCTCTCTCTCTCTCTCTCTCTCTCTCTCTCTCTCTCTCTCCGGTCGGCTGACTCTCTCGATCTTCGTCGATCTCTCGTCCTCTCTTCGTCGTCTCTAGACTAGTCTCCGCGGTGTCTCTATTCTTCGTGTCTCTCCACGTCTCCTCCTCTTCGTCTCTCGTTTGTTGAGGATCTGATCGTCTCTCATCTCTCTCTCCTCTCATCTTACCTCTGTCTGTCTCTACCATCTCTCTCTCTCGTCTTCCAATCATCTCTTCTCCCCTTCCCCTTCTCTCTCTCTCTTCCTCTCTCTCTCGTTCTCTCTCTCTCTCTCTCCTCTCTCTCTCTCTCTCTCTCTCTCTCTCTCTCTCTCTTCTCTCTCTCTCTCTCTCTCTCTTCTCTCTCTCTCTCTTCTTTCTCCTCTCTCCTCTCTCTCTCTCTTAGTGAATCAGTATTAAAATGTGGACCCTTATGGGGTTACTCGGCATTCCCCTTTGAAAATAACTTAAGAATTTTCAGAACCTTAATAACTGGCACTAAAATTCCTACAAAGCAGGTTGTTAAAAAGGTCAAGGTAATCCAATTTCTAAACATGATTTCACATGCTAATATAAATAAAGAAGTTTTAAAATTTTGTGAAATTAATTATAATATTGGATATTCAATAAGTAAATTGGATAGACCTTTGCAAACAGGTAAACCATTTGAAGTTAGTTTTCCTTCGGATAAGTTTACAGAATCTGAAGCTTTAGCCCTTCAAGGTTTAAATATTTTTCATAAAATAATTTTGTATGGAAACATAAAATTTTCTCATTTTACAGTAGATACCAAAAAAAACAACACTGTGTTTCTAGTGAATGGAAAAGTTGGTAGGATTACAAAATTTTTTAACAATTATGTGTCACTGTATTTATTATTTCAAGAGCATAAGCTAGCTATGGATTACTCAGGCACTGTGTTGAAATTAATTACCCCCACAATTACAAATTCAAACGAAGAATGCCTCGTGGTCATTGAGCCAAATTTAGTAAAGCTACCTTTTATTGTGGTAGATGATAATACTAGTATGTATATAATTAATTTTCAAGGTTTCATGGAGTTTTAAAAAAGGGGGACCAGACATATTATAGTACCAGGTCTTTTTTCGATATACTAATATATATATATATATTATAAATATATATATATAATATACCTATATAATAATATATATATATATATATAGAGTAGCCATATATAGTACTGTTGATATACTATTAGTATCTTATGCTATGGTCTATATATAATATATATATATATATATAGTATATATATATTATATATATATATTATAGTCTATAGTTATATATATAAAGTTAATGAATAAGCTATATACCGAAATTCGTTAGTGGCCTTTTCGGACTCAATTTTGCTTCCCTGAAAAGACAGTTCTCTACTATTTCTCGGAGGCCTAAAAACAGTTTATTTGTCAAAGACTTAGTTACTCTTCTATGGTCAGATGAAGAATTATCGCAGCGTTCTGTCACAGGAAAGAAACATTATAATTCCAAGGATATGAAACAACCTCTAACACCGGCAAAACGATTTGCCATCGAAGGTAAATAGTGAACATTAATCAAATTTATATTATTTATAATTTTATGTTAATACCATAATTTTTATAAATTAATTTTTTTCCCTTCTCAGAGGCATTTAAAGACGGATTGAAAGAACAACACATCCCTGACTCTACCATAGCTCTTAAACTAAAGCTAGTTAACAGATATGTATCGGAAAAAATTAGCTATGTTAGGAAGTGTAGCTCAAGGAGAAGTTTAAATATGACCTATAATAATCAGGTATGTTCATCAACTGGTATGGCAATATTCATGGTATGACAATATTCATATATTAATCTCCAATCTTTTCAAGTATTTTAATTTAACAGCGAAATAGAAGTATTCTTTATAAATTTTCACAGCAAAAAGCTGATCATTTGTATAATATATGCTATTTAAATTCACATCAATTTTTTTTTCCTTTTTACACTTTTCATTTAATTTTTGAGGTTATCCTGTTTAAAGTTATATTTACCTTTAATTGGACAAATATTTGCTCTCAACTTAATTTAACTTTATTTTTCAACAGAATATGGACATGCCAAGAGAGGAAGGAGAAGATTTACTTGAAAATCGCACTCCATTTCATCAGATCATTCGGCATGTTCGACTAAATCAGAATCTTACTTTATTTATATATATATCATATATAATATATATAATATATATAATATTATAGATTTTACTATATATATATAGTATAATATATATATATATCAATATATATATATATATATATATTATATATATTATATATATATATATCATATATATATATAATATATATCTTCTATATTTGTGTTAGTGAAGCGGTAACGCCGCTTTTTTTTGTGCGACAGTGATAGTGTATATGCTGCCTACGGGTGTAAATCATATCAAAAATATATATATATAGTAGTTATATATATAATATATATATATATATTATATATATATATATATATATATATATATATATATAATATATATATATATAATATACTATATATATTATATATTTATAATATATAATATATAATTATATATATAATATATATATATATATATATATATATATATATATATATAATATATATATAATCCTGTGCATTTCTCGTCATACTTTTTTTGTGGAAATACGAGTTGAAAGAAACCCTTATATCTCGGGAACTGTTAATTTCTCGGAAAAGTAGCCTAACCTAATATGATCTAGCAATTGTAG
Source organism: Trachelipus rathkii (assembly GCA_015478945.1). NCBI lineage: Eukaryota > Metazoa > Arthropoda > Malacostraca > Isopoda > Trachelipodidae > Trachelipus > Trachelipus rathkii. The sequence continues at coordinate 34,928 of JABUQX010078496.1, forward strand.
TGCTATAAGAATAATATAAAAATAGTATTTTTTACCGAAATTTACGTTGTATCTTTTACCGTTAATTCCGAACATGCTATTATTTTTTGTAAGAAAAGAGTAGTTTCAGAGATATAAGTGATTTAAAACATTTTTTTATAATATTTTTCTATCAAATTTTAATTCTGAATTCATAAATCTTAATATCTTTCTTGATTTCCGCAAAAAGGTCCATCACAAGAAGTAAACAAGGCACAATATATATAAAATGTTTCAAATTTTTTTGCCTATTCATAATGATTTATTTCCCATAGTATATATATATATATATATTTATATATATATAATATATATATATATAGATGAATATATATATAGTTATATATATTATATAGTAATATTATATATATTATATATAGTATATATATAGATAGTCACGCTATATATATATATATTATATATTATATAATATATATAGATAATATATATATAAACATATACTCCTTGAGTGAATCTTGAGTTCACTCAAGGAGTTATTTTATCTAAACAAAATGAACTGCGGTTTAATTGCAGTTTTTACATCTATACAATAAGGATACTGCGTATTATAGTATATATATATATATATATATATTATTATATATATAATATATATATATATATATATATATACTATATATCACTATATATAATTATATATATATAATACTATAGTCTTTACTGTATACTGTATTATATAAATGTTTCAAATTTTTTTGCCTATTCATAATTGATTTCCCATATATAATTATATATATATATATATATTATATATATATATATATATATATATAACCTATATATATATATATAATATAGTATATAATATATATATTAGATAATATAATAATATATAGTATAACTATATTATATTAATATAATATATATAATATATTATTTTTATTATCATAATCTTTCCTCTCTGCCCCAAGATTGGGAGTAAGGTGCACTACAAGCATCGGAAACGGAAAAGTAGTAGAAGAACAAGACGTAAGTTGAAAAGAAAGCCCCCATCTTCCCATACGCGCTCTTATCCTCCAGTGAAACTCGTCGCCATCAGAAAATCCGCTGCGAGGCTTCATTAGATCGCGACGGACCCTCACTGTGGTATCTCGTCAATGTAGGGTTCATCCCTTGAAGCGAGTTGGTCCCAACCATGCTCCTTCACAAAACCACGCCATTCAATCATGTTATGCACCATTCTTCTCGCCTCTGCCAAACTCGCATTCCTTCCATCACCATCCCCTCAATATACTTTTATTAGTGAGAAACCGTTGAATTCATAAAAATAATCCAGCGTAGGGTTTCTTAACAACGCATCAGGCATTCACTGTGGTTCATCCACTGGGTGACGGCCGCAACCATGCATCTTTACAAACGTAGCAATCCTCTTGTTTCAACATTCACATTCCATTCTTTCCGACTATTTTGCTAAATCAATCAACCTTTTCGGTCTTCCAACCAGTCGATTTCCTATTCATTCAGCACTATGCATTCTCTTAGCCAGCCAACCTCCATCCATCCTTTCTACATGATCAAACCATGTTAATAAACTTTCATTTATTCTCATTTTCCTCCTCCTTCACATCGGACAGCTTCCTAATAACATTTCTTTTTTTATCAGTTCTATTTACACCTATATAACACGTCCATGAGGTTAACCATTTGCACTGCTAGCACCCTAGATCTATACTTCGAATTCAACACGAAAGTTACACTACTGTACAAAACAGCCGCACCAACATACCTTCATGCAGAACTCTATTGCATTCAAGACAGTCCTTTTGCATTTACCAAGGATCTAATTGCACCACCCACCATCCTGCCCATTTTCCTATACCACATTCTGCATCATCCGTGCCCTTATCATGCAACATTTATCCCTTTATCCCACATAATGTGACACGAAGTGCTCCCTTCACTCACCTCCATCACCTTACTCTTCTCCACATTTACTTCCATATATCTCTCTGTTTACACACCCTGCCAAATCCCTTAAACAATCTTCTCAAGCTTTCTTCTGATTCGCTGCAGAAAACCAAATCATCAGCATTCTTACAGTAGATAAGGTATCCTCGACGCTTTCTCTACCACACTCTCACAATCGTAATTTTCAGTGGTGCGAACTAGGATTTATCCTTCATAACCAGTATGAAATTGGTTTATTTCTAGGGTATCCAGTTGCACTTTGAACCATTTCCTATACGAAATCCATTCGTAATTTTCAAAAGGGTCGACGAACTTGAAACTACTAGCTCACCATAATCAGTGCGAACCAGCAATATTTCTAGTACGAAATCCCGCTGATATATATATATATATATATATATATATATATATATATATATATATATATATATATATATATATATATATATATATATATATATATATATATATATATATATATATATATATATATATATATATATATATATATATATATATATATATATATATATATATATATATATATATATATATATCAGTGGGATTTAGTACAAAATATATCAGGTTCGTACTAATTAGTTCATCGACTCTTAATTGAAAATTAC
>JABUQX010078496.1:40000-46381 GCA_015478945.1 Trachelipus rathkii
TATATATATATATATATATATATATATATATATATATATATATATATATATATATATATATATATATATATATATATATATATATATATATATATATACTATATATATTATATATATATAACTAGTTCAGTAGTTCTTAACTACAAATAAATTGGCAAATATGGCTCTGAAAATTTTCAACTTCTTCAGCGCTCGTGCTGAACCTCCTGGGGAAAACATGGACCACAAGGACATGGAGGTGGAAGAGGACGTGTAGATATTAGTTTACGGTGTTTTAATTACAAATATTAATAAATGTGTTTTTCTTCCTTATAAAAGCATGCTTTTATTATCGCACTAAAGTTTACTTTGCAAATAAATTTAGCGAACATCCACCAGCCGGCGAAAAGTCGTAGGCGCAAAGGCGCATAGGCGCATAGGCGCATAGGCGCTAGGCGCATTGATGTGACCAAAAATATAGGCGCATAGGCGCTAAGCGCACTAGGTCCGGCGGCATAGGCGCATAGGCGCAGGCGCACTCAAAAAAATTATAATAGCGCGCAGCCCAGCTCTGTTATATATATATATATATATATATATATATATATATATATATATATATATATATATATATATATAATTTATATTTATACATATAGATATATATATATAATATATATATATATATATATATATGGCCAGCCTCTAGAAGAGCCACAATCCATATCTCAAAAACTACTACAGCTACCGAAAAAGAATACATTGCTGGAATCCTGGTAAAAGTGGTAGTGACAGCTGTAAAAAAAAAAAAAAAAAAAAAATATCTCAAAAACTACAAAGCTACAGGGAAAAGAAATACATTTTTGGAATCCTTGTAAAATTTTGTTTAGTAAAATAAAAAAAAAAAAAAATTAAACATAAAATTGAATTTTTAGAGTGCTGGGACATAGTATATGTATATATATTATTTGTAAGGTATTACACGGCAATTTAGGGAGCTCGAGCCGACGGGGAACACAGGGGGACGTTTTCCATATCCCGTAGGGAAGGGGCGGAGGATACCAAAGAGCGGGGGTTTCGGAGACCCTCCCCGGAGGGGCGGAATTACTACACCGTAGTTCCCCGGAAGGCCAAGAGCCCAACTCCTGCCATCGGCTCCGCATGCCCTGCTTGGGGTATTCTTTAGTTAAAAAAAAAAAGCAAAATTTTATAGAAAGTCTATTTATTTTAACGAGTAACCAATAAAAGGTCTCTAAATAGGCTCTCTAATCATATTACTATAATTATTAACAATAATTTTTTTATTTTTTTTTTTTTACATTTTCTATCAAAATTTTACCAGGATTCCAAAAATGTATTTCTTTTCGCTGTAGCTATTGTGGTTTTGAGATATAATTTAAAGAACACTTTTTTCCGCACTAAAATTGGACCAGCATTCCAGCAATGTATTCCTTTTCCCGGTAGCTGTTGTAGTTTTTGAGATATGGATTGTGGCTCTTCTAGAGTTTTAATCTATATATATATATATATATATATATATATATATATATATATATATATATATATATATATATATATATATATATATATATATATATATATATATATATATATATTTATATATATAACCTATATATATATATATATTAACTATATATATATATATATATATATATATATATATATATATAAATATATATATATATATATATATATATATATATATATATATATATATATATATATATATATATATATGTATAGATAAATATATATATATATATATATGCTGTGTATATATAATATATATATATATATATATATATATATATATATATATATATATATATATATATATATATATATATATATATATATATATATATATATATATATATATATATATATATATATATATATATATATATATATATATATATATATATATAATATATATATATATATATATATATATATATATATATATATATATATAATAAAGATATAGCGGATATCCGCATCCGCATATGCGAATATCCTCATCTATCCACATCCGCATCCGCATTCGCATCCGCATGAATTTTTTGCGGATAGCGGATAGTATTCATTTATGAATTATGAGACTAAATGTTCCTCAATTTCTGCAACGCAAGATGTTCAGACTCGTTGGAATAGTAGTTATACATGCTTGAGAGGATGGGAGAAAAAAATGAAGCTGTCTTCCCTTATGCTTCGAACAAACACAAAGGTGAAAGGCCTGACAGGTGATGATAATGCGATTTTAGGTAATTGTATTACTCTTCTTAATCCGTTTGAAGAGGTAACTAAGACTATTAGCTCAGAAAATTTTTGTTTGTCAGACGGGATTCCTCTAGTTGCAACGATGAAAGCTGTGCTAAATACTGCTATTAAAAATAAGAGACTTTCAAAGATGACAGAAACACTCATGCTGGAGATAGATAATAGATTTCAAATTCTGCGAAAACGATTACACATATGCAATAGCAACTTTTCTGGATCCTAGATACAAAACCAAATTTCTTGAACCACGTATTTCACAGAGGGTTAAAATTTATTTAGTATGCCTATGTGATAAAATGCTGCTAAAGGCAGAAATTTTACCAGCCTATAAAAAGGAAAAGATTACAGAAACAAACACACATTTACCATCTGTTAGCAAAACCATTGCTGAATCCATGAACGTTCTTTTGGCTTCTAGCAGCGATGAAGAGTCTTGTTCAGAGGTGTCAAAAGACACTCTGTCATTGATCGAAGATTATCAAAAGCGAAAACTCTTGGAATCGGATAAAGATCCATTGGTTTGATGGCATGATAATTGTAAAAGTTTTCCACATCTTGCAGAACTCAACAGGAAATTCTTATCATGTCCTTCAGCAAGTGTAGCTAGTGGGCGTCGTTTCAGCGGTGGAGATCTCATTTACAAAGAAAAGAGAAGCAAACTTTCCCATGAAAAGGCTCAGAATCTTTAGATTTTGAAACATAATTTGAGAATTACTAATTTCAAGTATTATTATTATATATAACCTTTTTCCAAGTGGGTGGAGGCTGGGGAAAGAGATTGGTGGGGTGCAAAAGAGTTGGGTCGACGTCCCGCAATCTGGTAACACAAGTGTATATATATATATATATATATATATATATATATATATATATATATATATATATATACTATATATATATATATACTCTCTTTATATATATATATATATATATATATATATATATATATATATATGAAGTATTTGTGTCTAAGATTCAAAACATCCAGCTATCCGCAATCCGCGGATAGTGATTTTTACTATCCCCATCCGCATCCGCTACACCTCTAATATATATATATATATATATATATATATATATATATTTAGAGCTATTCATATACATGGGGATCTTTATATATATATATTTATTTTTATAATGTATTATAAATCATTATCAGCTACCACACATTTTTAAAAGGCTGATAGTGGGGTGCATAAACAAGCACCAGAAATCTGAGAGCATGGATGAGCATTTATACGGGTATAAAATAAATTAGTGTAGTTAACCATATCAACTACAGTATTTATATACATATATATATATATATATATATATATATATATATATATATATATTATATATATATAAAAATAGATATATCTTTATATATGTATATAAATCTTTGTATATATTTAAATATATATATATATATATATATATATATATATATTTATATATTATTATATATATATATATATATATATATATATATATATATATATATATATATATATATATATATATATATATATATATATATAAACTCTCTCTTTATGTTCTCTCTCTCTTTCCAACCACATCTGTTTTGAGGAAAAATTTGCCTTCTTTATTTTTCCCGCAATATTTAATCTTCCTCTATTTAAGTCCGCGTCTGCCCACCTGAGAGAATTGCGTTAGGCAAGGGTCAGGATGGGTTTAATTTCATTATTTTAATTTTTATTTTTCTTTATGTAATTTTTATTTATTTATTTATTTATTTATTTTTGCCCCCTCCTTTTGAAAAGGGCATTGCCCGTGAGTGGTGGTATCATGTAAATATATATATATATATATATATATATAATAATAATATAATTTAATAATAATAATATAATATATAATTATAAAAATAATATATTTATATATATATATATATGTAATAATAATATAATATATATAATAATAATAATAATAATAATAATAATAATAATATATATATATATATTAATATGTTTAAATATATATATATATGTATATATATAATATATATATATATAGCATAATATATATATATATATATAAATAAATATATATGCTATAATAATAATAATAAAAATAATATATTTAATAATAATTAGATAAGAATATAATATATATATAATAATAATATATATATATGTAATAATATTATAATTCTGACTATAATAATAATAATAATAATAATAATAATAATAATAATAATAATAATAATAATAATAATAATAATAATAATAATAATATAATATTTGTATATGTATATAAATATGTATTCTAATAATAATTATAATGTATTGTAATAATAATATAAATCTGAGGCATGGATTATTTTTTTTAGAGTATATATATATATATATAACCAATCTATATATATATATATATATATATATATATATATATATATATATATATATATATATATATATATATATATATATATATATATATATATATATATTTTTTTTAAAAATAAAAATCTTTCTGAATTTTTAACAGTACACATATACCATATATATTTATTTTGGTTTCCAAATCTCCCTATTTTCCCTGGTTTTTACCATTAAAAACCCAGCTCTTGTGGGTAGGTGGGCAGCTCCTTGGGGAGGTATCCAGTGCAACCCTGCCTAGTTTCTAGGTAACAGCTACTGAACTATAGGGAGCTAACTTACTAGCTTCCCAGAGCCTCAGATTATGATGGCAACAATGTTCGAAGTTTAAATAATATAAATTTAAATATATTACTTAATTACTTTACTTAAGATAGTCCTGTTATGCCATTACTATCAATAACCTGTAACAATAGCAATGCCATTTACCTTTACAAGTTTCACCAATTAGGCAATGACATTCATTCAGCAGTGGGAATTGGACAATGTCTGTTACCAAAATATATATTTAATTTGTAAATTTTATACCTATTTATTAATTTATTTATCTATGAAACTGAAATAATGATATTATCCAAAAATAATTAATTATTTAACATTTCATTTTTGCCTCAAAAAAAAAACAAAAAAAACAAAACAAAAAAATCCCAATAAAATCACCCTTAAAAAATCACTGGGCTGTTTTCTTTTTTTTCAAACCAAGGGTTTTTCCAATCCTGGTTGTTACCATAGTTAAGGTATAGGAGTGAAAGTATTGTGCGTAATAAGAGGTAGAGATCTAAGGTGTAATATGTTCACATAGGTAATCTTAGGGGCATGTTAGGTGTAAGCAGAATTGATAAAATGAGGAAAAAAAACGTGTTGCGAAGCTGTGTGATGTGAAGAAAGTGGTAAATGAGAGAATAAATGTATATCATGATGCTATGGTCATATGAAAAGGATGGATGATAGTCGGTTGGTTAAGTGGGTGTAGCTATGGTGGTGATGTGCCGAGAATTGACTCGTTGGGAGACTGAAGAAAAAGTAGATTGAGTCATTAAAGGAGTTTCTGAAGGAAAGGAATGTGAACTTGGCAGAGGTGGGAAGAAAGATGCATAATAGAAGTGTGGAGGGGTTTTGTATGAGGTTGTGTGGTTGTGGGTCTGGTCCATGGGATGAACCCTACATTGACAAGATGTCATAGTGAGGTTTCATCGCAGTGTTGTGAAGACCTAGGGCTCTCACTTAAGTGTATGAGGGGCCTTTCCTTTCAACTTACATCATGCTCTTTAATTTAACTATTATAGTATTATGCATGGTATGCACCCTACTCTCATCTATGGGGATATGAAGGGATGAGAAAGAATATATATATATATATATATATATATATATATATATATATATATATATATATATATATATATATATATATATATATATATATATATATATATATATATATAATATATATCTTTCTCTATATTAAGTGTCAATTATTTTTATTGAAAATATTTTTGGCCATATTTATGAAGCATATCCACTAGATTTTTTCTATTAGGTTGCTTATTAATTACAGGATGAAATTTCAGTTCAATTGGTTATCGGAAACTCGTGCTGACTTCAAATTAAACTTACAAAAAAGAACCATTTCGTCAAAAATCAAAATATCGGTGTTACTTATTGTTCGTTTTCTTTGACATCGCTAATAGTATGTAAGATATCATTATTTAACTTT
>JABUQX010078497.1:12500-17500 GCA_015478945.1 Trachelipus rathkii
ATATTTTATACATATTTTTTTTGCGTGATGTGTAAGTATATGAAGCTATTTGCTTTTGCTGCAAAGCTGATTCTCAGATATCACCTTAAAAAATAAATAAAAAATCAGTCTATAAATTGACATTAAAATGTGGAACTGTGACTATTTCACCCTAAAAATTGATCAGTCTTCAAACTGACATTAAATTGTGAAACTGTGACTATTTTACCCTAAAAATTGATCAATCTCCAAATTGACATTAAAATGTGGAACTGTGACTTTTTCAACTCAAAAATTGGGACCGCCACTATTTAGTAAAACAAAAGAAACACGTCGGTTTTCCACCTTCTAGTCCTCCGCCAAACTGTGTGAGAAATCTAACTATTAGATGTATGATATTTATCAACTATGAAATAAAATCGATATTATAGCAATCATAATTATCACCAGAATATTATCATGGTTTATAAAATATATTCTGGTGATGTGCCTGGTTGTGAAGCTAGTTTTTAAATGGTTTAATTTTGACTAACAAAGATGAAAAAGTAGGAAATACGAAATTACAATTGAATCTTTTCGATCGTGACAGGCCTAGCAAACCGGCGATAATATTTCAGCCCAAAATAAAACTCAACTTTTCTATTGGTATTTTGCTTAATTCAAGCATTGAATTATTGTTGGTGGATGGGGGCATTTTTTAAACCGCACGACAAATCACCATACCTCGCTAAGAGAGTAAAACAGTGCACCGCACCGCACTGAAAGGATGCTTCAACTAACCCTACATTAAATATATATACATTGTGAATACAACCATCACATCAATTCCAGTCACACACACACACACACACACACACACACACACACACAACACACACACACACCCACACACACACACACACACACACACACACACACACACAATTAAAAGAAAATGCTAAATACATTTTATTATTAGTATTTCAAAAGAAATTTTAAATTTATGGCCTAAACGAATGACAAGTTATGTTTGCCATGAGAACTAAGAGGTAAATTTCCATTTATAATTTCAATTTCTGACAATTATATATATATATATATATATATATTATATATATATATATATTAATATGAATAACATTTATTTATAAGTAATATATATTATATATTATATATATTATATATATATATATATATATATATATATATTTGTCCATACATAGAGATAGGGAGAGAGATGATATGCGAGTATTAAATTGGAAATTGAAAAGGGAATAAGATTTTTAATTTACCCCGAAATGTTCATTAGAATTTTGTAGAGGGGAGGGAGGGAGGTTCCGAATCTTTAAGCATTTCCAGCTTCTTCTATAACCAACTTTAAGCTTTTTATACTACTACCTAGGTCTGGGGGTCCTGTTTATAAAGCTCGAGGTCCAACTGTTGTCTTTCATTCTTGAACATGGGCCTAAAATGGAACTGTGCATGTCCTTGTGGCAAGAATGAAAGAAAGAAAGAAAGATGAACCTCAAGGTTGGACCTACATAGAATACATGTGAAGTTGTGGCCATCAAAGGACATCGAGGTTAACCAATTGGACTTCCAGAGAATACATGTGTAGTTGTGACAATTAAGGACCTTGAAGTTACCAATTGAACCCCGAGAAGATAAATGCGAAGTGTCCATCGAGAACATCGAGGCTAATCAACTGGACCCCAGAGAATACATATGAAGTGTGAAGTTGTGACCATCAAGAAGCTCGATGTTTACAAATTGAAGCCCCAGAGGATACATGTGAACCGTGGCCATCAAGGACCTGAAGGTTAACCAATTGGACCTCCAGTGAATACATTGAAATAATGACCATCCAAATCCTCAATGTTTACCATACCATTTCGGCCTTCAGAGAATACTTGTGAAGTCGAGGCCATCAAAGGACCGGATGAAAAGACGACCCGACCCTTGCAAATTCGAACACTATGTCAGAGAAGAGCCCAAGACTGAAGTACAGTATATGTCAACAAATGGGAAAGACCTAACCAGGACTGCGGCTTCAATATTTTAAAATTGCGCGTGTTTGAATCCAGTTCCATCATCTTAAAATTATTCGACTCTCGGTTCCGTCTCCGCAGGGTGTGTCTACCAAACGACATGGACTGGGATTCGACCCTACTAAAGACTGATCAAAACTGGTCAATTTAAAAAGAAAGTTTGACAGTTTAATATATATATATATATATATATATTATAATAATATTATATATTATATATATTATATATTATATATTATAATAATTATATTATATATATAATTATATTTATATATATATATATATAATACTAATATAGTATATATATACAATCAACCACCACTCACGGACAGAGTCCCTTTTTAAGAAGGGGCGGAATTGTAAGGTAAACGAATGAAGAAAAAAACACCCAATCCAAAACTAGCTCAAATCTCTGTGAGCGCAGACGGAGGTCTTAAAGAGAGGGAGATTAAATTCTCCAGGAAAAACAGATACTGGCAGGATGTTCGATATTAGAAAGGTGGCTAGTAAAAGAGAGGCACCGCAACGAACAAACCCTTGGTTCCAAATATTTACACAAAATTCATGAGAAAGCAGGACACTCTCTTGTGCTACGAGGGCGACGCCATGGTGGTGGAATACGAGAGGTCAATTCCCTCGAGGACCTGCCGTTGTAGTACCTATATTAATGAAATAGATAGGGCACCCACGCCACGTCTCAGGTATAGAGAGAGATGGTCAAGGTAATTTGAAAATAGGGAACAATTTATTAGTCTTTTAACCTTCGATTCAACCCTATCCAAAAGAAGGGTGAAACCGGAGCCCCCTCAAATGTGAGAACAACACCCTATACAAGGGGGATAAGACCCTTACATAATAGAAGTAACTGTTAGGAAGGAAAAAAATTCCTGCAAACTGAACAAAATTTCCAAGTTCTTTGAGAGACCACCTTAGCAACCGTTGTAGTATAAGGTTTCCAAGATAGTTTTTTGTTTATGTTCAGACCAAAGAGATGGGAAAGTTGGGAGGTGGTTTTGAGAGGAAGATGTGAATAAGTTGCGTTTTTTAAAAGAGTTGAATTTCACAAGGTTGAGGCGACCCCACCAGGAAATCCCATCCAGATCGTCAAGAATATGATAGCAAAGCTGAAATCGAGAAGCGAACTCTAGATACAAAAAGTGGGAGCAGTTTTGAAAGTAGTGGAATAATTGAGAGTTGAGTCATCGGTAGAAGAATGGACAGAGTTAGAAGTGCAAAAGTAAGAATAAAGTTGGAGATAAAATGGAACCTTGAGGAATAGCACAATTAACAGGAAAGGAGGATGAAGTCTCTCCATCAATAAGTGCCGCTGTGGAACGATCTGAGAGAAACCTAGAAATGAGTAAACAAAGAGAAGTGAGATACCCAAAGGAGGGGAGTTTAGACTTAGAGAGTAGTGATGCGTGCCATACCCGGTCAAAAGCTTTTGATATGTCAAGTGCCATCACACAAAACTACAAATAGTTTCCAAAGGCAGAAGACCATAAATCAGTGAGATAGGAAAGTATATCACCAGTTGACCTCTAGCGTCGAAAGCCATACTGTTGATCTGAAAGAAGGGAATGAGATTCTAGGTGGTCCAGGAAATGAGAGTTGAGAAGAGTTTCAAAGATTTTCATCCTATAGTTTTTCACTTGTATTTTGTGAAAAACTATAGGATGATAGATAACAGTGGCTAACCTTCTGCGGAATCGGTTAAACATTGAGGAAAAGTATTAGTAATAAGGCATAGAGAGTAGAGATGAACGAGGACAGGCTCCAGCTCCAAAGCACACTCCCTTATAAACACGGCGAGGAATGCCGTTCAGGTCAGCAGTCTTCCTGGCATTCATAGATATAAGGATTTTATGCACTCGATTATGTGTAATCACAGGGAGAACCATAAAACACCTGAGAGGAGAAAGCGTAGGAGAAGGAATGCCGGAATAGTCCGGGGTGTAATTAGATGAAAAAAGAAGGCCGAAGAGATTAGAATTTTCAGAAGGGATGCTAGCAACAGATCCGTCAAAGCGAATAAGAGGACGAAAGGCAGATTTACAAAAATTATTAGAGATGTTTTTGGCAAAGGAGCAGAAAATCTTATCAGTAGGAGAACCAAGGAGGCCAAAGCACTCACATTTTAGTGAAAGTACGCTTAGCTTGTCGAATATTATTCTGCAATGATTCCGAGCAAAACGAAAATTAGCAATAATAATAGGAGAGAGAAAATTTTTCGATTGTCGATTGGCATTTTCTCTGTCCTGATGGGCACAAAAACAAGTGCCATAGATGATAGAACCATGGATTTTGAGGATAAAGATTTAGTTGAAGATCGAATGAACCTGCTAATTCCTTCGGCGATTACGGCCTCTACCTTTTCAGCAGATGCCGAAGCGTCCTCCTAGTCAAAGCAGGTTTCGTACCAAGAGTAGATAGCAAAAAAGCGACGAAATACCCAAAATTAGCCCGATTAAGGTACCAGAAATACGTTTAGGACATGGTGGAGCTTCTGGAGGCAAATAATTATAATTAAAAGCCACAAGACTTGTCAGAGTTGCTGACAGGAGGGAAAATGGTATATTTATATCGAGAAGGTGTAATGCTGAAACGTACGTCAAGAGTGTAATAGAATTAGTTAGGGCGATCTGGGATGTGTGTAGGTTCCTTAATCATCTGTTCCAGATCGTTGAGAATTCTGAATGATTTGGCCTCCTCCCCACCTGTATCAGAATGACAGGATCCACTCAGAGTGGTGTATGTCGAAGTATCTTAAGTAGAGGACTTCCGCATTTGAATGAGAAGAGTAACAGTCTCGTGAGAAGTAGTAAAATATTGAAAAGGAAGAGAAAAATCTTTCATTAGGGAAACGGTAGGTGAAACCCAAGATAATAGTAGTAGTAGTAGTAGTAGTAGTAGTAGTAGTAGTAGTAGTAGTAAAAACAGATCTTAAGTCATAGCATATCTAAGTGTACGTTGAAGTCCTTTCAGTAGAGGACC
>JABUQX010078497.1:27500-31915 GCA_015478945.1 Trachelipus rathkii
GACCATTTAATTAATCATTTACAAAACGAATGTACTGAATACAGATGTGGGCAATGCTTAACTTATAAATGTAAAGGTAAAAGAGGCGATACATCTACGCTTTTACACTGTGATAAATGCAATCGTGACTTCTATAATGCGGAATGTCTTAAATTGCATAAAGACCTCACCTGCAAGTACCTTAACGTGTGTACATTATGCGATAATGAGATAGTAGCTGATAAACAGGGTAAACACCAGCATGACTGCATGCATATTAAATGTGGAATGTGCGACGAGAAGTATGGAATAGAAGGTGATAATCACCAATGTTTTATGAAGAAAATCAAGGTTCCAACAGATAAAGCTTTCGCCAAGCGTAAGCCCACCTTTACCTTCTATTACGACATCGAAACCTATAATCATGATAAGCGTGAAGAGGAAGGAGGACGCGTAAAAACGGATATGCTACCGTACATTCTAGTGAGTATGCTAGTATGCAGTAACTGCGGGGAGGAAGAACTAGACAATTCATCGCCGTGTGAGACTTGCGGTACGGCTCGAACTGAAATATTCAAATTGAATTTGGAAGCAACAGAAGAGTATGAGAAGTGTCCTGTCGATCTTTTTCTCAACTATATATTCAGATTTGCTGAAAAACACAAGAAATCTAACATACTAGTTGCAGCTCAATAATGGCGTAAGTTCGACCAATCAGTTTGTTTACCGCAAACTGCTTGCCCACCTACGTCCATTCCATACTCCAACCTTGTGAGAAACGTGGCACCAAATTATAACTAATGACAGGCTAACCACATATCCATTTTAAGGACACGTTAATGTTTATGCCCTGTGCACTGAAAAAACTTCCTAAGTGCATGGGCATTACAGGTGAACTTTCTAAAGGATTCTTTCCTTACCGTTTTCTTACCCTTGAGAATATAAATTACAAGGGAAAAATTCCGGCTAAGGAAACCTTTGAGACACATCGTATGTCCGACAGTGAAAAGTCCGATTTTGAACGTTGGTATCAATCATTTAACAATAAGGACTACGATATCATGAAGGAATGTACAACGTACTGCGTTCAAGACGTTAATATTCTTCGTCAATCCTTCGAGAAATTCAGGGGAATCTTCCTTAAGGATCATAAAGTTGACTGCCTGCTTGATTGCTCTACCATTGCAGCATTATCGTTCATGGTATATAAAATGCACTATATGCCTGAAAATACACTGGCCCATATAGGACGTACTGGTGATTCAAACTACTCATATGATGGTGTGAAATGGCTTACGTTCATGGAGATGTATATGGGTATGCGAATCGAACATGCAAGGAATGGTGGCGAGCGTAAATTTAAAATCAAAAACAGGTATCTAAGACCTGACGGGTACGTTGAAATTCCAGCTGAAGACTACGTGCCCTTTGACCTTAATGAGTTCTTAGCTTCCCGTCAACTCAACGTTAATGAACAAACGATAGAATAACAGACGACCCCCTCCACCAACTGGAACAACCATGAAGAAGATTGTCTTGCTCTTCCACGGTTGCGTATGGCATGGTCATCAAGCATGCAAGGAAGGATTAGAAAGTCTCCATGGCGTGTCAAGTCTTGATAGGTACAGTAAGACCATGAGACAAGAAGCGGATTATAAAGCACAAGGGTATGAAGTAATTAGAATATGGGAATGCGAATGGACGAAAATGAAAAAAGAGTGTGAGGTCACTGTTGTAAACACCAACGACGAAACACGAACTGAGAAGCTAGGCAGATATGTCCAATCAATTGGAAATGAACTTGCAAATGCGAAACTAGAGGTAGGGGAAGCCTTGTACGGAGGCCGTACAGAACCCTTCGTCTATTACTTTCCACCGACAGAAGGCATTCAATTGAAGTACCTAGATTTCACTTCATTGTATCCTTTTGTCCAGAAAACAAAACCCTTTCCAGCAGGGACACCCACGAAACTCGTAGGTAGGGATCTTCCTACCATAGAAAAGTTCGTCGAAGAAATGAATTCCACTTATTTCGGTCTCTCGTATGTTTCCGTGTTACCTCCTAAGACCCTGTACACTCCTGTTCTGCCTGCACGACATGACAATCGGCTAATATTTTCACTTTGTAGAACATGCAGCGCATGTGGCTATGAAGGCAAATGCAGACATACGGACAATCAACGTATGTTAAAAGGCGTATACTGCAGTCCAGAGTTAGAATTAGCTGTAAAGAAAGGCTATGAGATTAAAAAGATCCATGAAATATGGAAATTTACACCTTCAAACGACATCTTTGGGGAATACGTCAAAACATTCTTGAAATGGAAGACTGAGGCTTCGGGGTTACCGGATGGAATAACCGATAAAGTCTGTGAAGAATTCCTTCAATACCTGCGAGATTTCAAGGACATTGAGGGTGTAACACTTGATCCAGCCAATATTAAAAGTAATCCTGGAATGCGTTATATAGCTAAACTACTTCTCAATTCATTATGGGGAAAACTAGCTCAACGTATTCCAAAGAATGAAGACATCGTCTGCACGAGCTATGCACAGGTCTGGGAATTAATGAAGAGAGCTGATCTTGAGGTGAGAAATATCATTGTAGCGGATGATAAACATATAGTTGAAGTCACACACACTGCCTTCACTAATAAAACAGCAAAGGCCACAAATGTAGCTGTTGCATCCTTTACCACCGCTTATGCTAGGGTAGAACTATATATCTCCTCGATTCTCTAGGTACCGGCGTGGCTTTACTGTGAACGAAGTTTGTTGTCTTCACAGCCGTAAAGGTCAATACATCCTTACTGGAAAATTCTTAGGAAACCTGACGGATGAAATAGGGCCTGGAGATATAGCTGATAGTTTTGTGTGCACTGGCCCTAAATCCTACGCCATTCGGATAAAGAAGAATGACTCAAGTTATGCTTACATCTTAAAAGCAAAAGGATTAACTTTGAACAAAGACACCGAACACATAGTTAATTTCCAAGGCATGGCGAAGATTAACTTCGATAAGATGATTAAGGATGTCGAAAAAACTAAGAATCGTGATTGGATGGTCTTAAACGATGACAATCACTTCTACAATATGATCAAGGATACAGACGTAACAGCATTAGCCGTTACGCAAATGATGAGTGAAGATGATGAATCTTCACTTCACAAAGATATCCATAATCTAGATGACTCAGACCAACCACATGTAAATACCGAAAACCATTACCGCGAAGTTAAGGTTCCTGATATGAAAATGCGGGCCGATAAACTAGGAAATGTCATTTTAATCAACGGCATAAAAAGGTTTCGCCATACAGCAAATAAACGGAATCTTGTTCTAGGTAGTGCCCGCACTGTAGCACAGGGATATGATGGAACGTTAATTCCATTGTGTTAATTTCAATGGTATAATTTTGATATATGTATATTTAATTTCAATGTATAATTTTGAAATATGTATATATTGCTAAAATAAAATATTTATTTGTATTACTCTTTCATTACCATTTTTATTTTTCTGGGTTGCCATTTATTTTTATTTTATTTATCTGTGTTGCCAATTATTATTGATTTTATTTGGGTTGCCATTTATTAATTTAATATTTTATTTATATATTTAAGGCGTAACATGACTGTAAAGTCTTGTCTGATGTGTGTGTGTGTGTGTGCTGTGTGTGTGGTGTTGTGTGTGTGCCGTGTGTGTGTGTGTAGTGTAAAGTGTTTAATGTGTACTATGAGTGTAAGTGTATATGTGTGTAAGTGTCTATGGGTGAGTGTAGTGTCTATGGGAGAGTGTAAGTGTCTATGGGTTTAGTGTAAGTGTCTATGGAGATTGTGTGTGTGTGGTGGTGTGTGGTGTGTGTGTGTGGTGTGTGGTGTGTTGTGTGTGTGTGTGTTGTGTGTTTGTAATAGACATGCAGTAAATGGCACTAAGAATAAATAGTATAATAATATATAAATATGAGTTAAAGCAGTATAACATATGAGTTAAAGCAGTAAACATATGAGTTAAACATGTTAAAGCAGTAGCAGTAAAACAAAAAGCATACTAATTTCGCCACCGTTGGGTGTTATACCCGCACGAATTAGCTGATTTACTGTTTTAGTATGTAATGTTAATAAAATATGAGTTAAAGCTAGTAAAACATATGAGTTAAAGCAGTAAAGCAGAAAGTTAAAACAGTAAAAACAGAAAGTTAAAGCAGTAAAGCAGAAATTTAAAACGTAAAGCAGAAAGTTAAGCAGTAAAGCAGAAAGTAAAAAGCAGTAAGCAGAAAGTTAACGCAGTAAAAGCAGGAAAACAAAAGCATACTAAGTGCCCTTAGGTTTTAGGTTGACGGTTTGTTTAACTGATTTACTGCTTTAAGGTATGTAAAGTTTATGCTTTTTTATAAATATTTTCGTACATTGTAGTAAAATATGTTATATATCAT
>JABUQX010078498.1:0-24624 GCA_015478945.1 Trachelipus rathkii
TCAAGGTATTTTGGGGATGACAGGTTATTAGCAAGGAGGCAAGTAATGCGGTAGAGTGAGAAAGTTGAAGAATGGTAAATCTGCAGGATAGATGAATTACTGGTGAAATGATCAAGAATGGAGCGAGATGGTGATGATTGGATTTGGAAGTTGTGGTAATAGAGCGTTTGGTATGGAGGGCTATAGTTCCACAGGGTTGGGAGAGCTGTATAGACAACTTATAGTAAGTGTAAGCGGGAGATAGCGGGGAGGGTTTTGAGAAATTTAAGAGAGGAGAATAAGTTATTATTGAGTGTTGTAGGGAAGAATATAAAATGAGATTTTGCTGGTTAAATATTTAGGCTCGAAAAGTGTTGTCGGGATTGACTGATGGAGCTAGCCCCCATGTAAGATACAAGAGAAAATATTTTACGATCCCTTTATTTTTTTTAAGATTGGTTTGATGAAATTTTTGTTTCAACGTTAGGGTATAAAAAAATCATAAGGATTTGATCATGTTTCAAAAAAATTCGTAACCTGCATTTAGGTTTTTATGGATTTGCAACAGGGCCGTAAGATAGGGTTAATAGGAAGCCCCTATGGTAGGATTTTATTAATAACTATGGGCCAATTATAGGTAGGAGTGTGGTGGTAGGTTTCTTGTGTAGAGTGGAAGATCAAAAAGTAATGAGATATAAGAGTGATAACTTCTTGGATGTATTAAAGGTCTCGATAGGGATATGTGGTAGGATATGTGGCATCCAAGTGATATGTGGTTTAAGTATTAATTATCGCGGTCGAGTGAGTAACATGGGAATTGTGTTATGATTGATCTCTCCTTTGGTTATCTCACACGCCTTAGAAATATTGGATGGGTTTAGTTGAAAGAGTTATAGGGATATGTGGTAGGATATGGTTAAGAATGATGGTAGAATGGAGGTGAGTGAGGGTGCCCTACCTAAATTATATGCGGGATAGCCGAATTTTGGTTCTGTGTGTGAATTGATAGGGATATTGGTAGGAGTATTGGTCCAAGTAGATATGTGGCATCCAAGGATGTGTGAGTAAGGAGGGAGCTTTGAAAAGTAAACGTTAGATAAGAGTAAGGTTATGGTTGTTAGTGAGGAACAGTCCTCAGTGTGAAGTTAATGTTTTAGATGGTAAGTAACCAGCCTGTAATCTCAAGTGTCCCTGAAGTTTAAATATTTAGGGTATGTTTGGAGAATGAGAGGAGGAGAAAACGTATTGATGATCAGCAAGTTGTAGTGTACGTATAACGCCCGATGGATGGCAAAAGCTATTTATTACTTGAATATCTTTCCGTTTGGTGATGAATTTGTATTATGACGAGAAGAGGAGAACGCCATATGTGATATATTATATCAATTGAGTATTGATTCTATTCAATTGTATAGTTTCAGTTAACATGAAGTCTGGACATAGTAAGTTGTTTATTTGATCTACAAAACGAATCAATGTGTTCGATAGGAACATCTAAGGGGTGTGGCTCAATATGTAGAAGAAAGAATTAAGATAAAATGAGGAATGAACGTTATTAGAAGAGATGTGTGGTGTGAAGAAGGGGTAAACGAGAGAATAATGAAAGAGTAATGGGTTATATGAGATGGTTCTGGTTGATAGTGGTAGTAGGATGAAGAGAAGTCGGTGGTAGGTTATATAAAAGCCACTGATGTGTGTAGAATGGTGAGTGTTTAGGGTACCGACTCGGCTGGGAGTACCCTGCACAGAAATATAGTGGCACTTGACGTTCATTAAAGAGAATGTCTTTTGCAGGAGAGAAATGTGAAAGTTTCGGCTAGAGGTTCGAGAAGAAAGGTGTCTATGATAGGAGAGCTGCGAACGGGGTGTTTGTAATCCGGGGGTATTGGTTGTGGCCCACCCTGGGCCAGGGGATGTAACCTTATTGTTTCTATCTTTGGACGATCTACAGTGAGGTGATTGCTTCAGATCGTCGCGGTCCCATGAACCTCCTAGGGTGATTGTCTCTGATGCGACCGTGCTTTATTTTCTTTTCAACTAATTAATATTACTCGAGTGGGTGGAGGGTAAGGCTGGAGCTTTCCTATTTCGACTTTCTTTGAGTTCATTTTTCTTCTACTGCTTTTTCTTTTTCCGATGCTTGTCACGCACATTACTCACCTTATCCCCAGTCTTGGGAAGAAAAAGTGGAGGATGAAGAAGAAGATATATATATATATATATATATAAATATATTATATATATATTATATATATATTAATTTGGACTTAATCTTTGAATACTTTTATAGTTTATTTAGTAATACCGTTTTAGGTATTATTATTAATATAATAATAAAATAGAAGGAAAAAACAATAATACTAATAGTGAGGTGATTAATGTATTATTATATTTAATATTTTATTTTATATTTATTTATTTTAAGTCACTCACGAGATAAGCTCAGTGAGTAGACCAACTTTTATTCTGACAAAAATACAAAGCGAGGTGTCCTAAGGTTTGCCAAAGTTGGACTGGGAGAATGTGAGCTCGGTGTATCTCCTTTTGGGCTTGGAGCTTGTATATATTCAGACGTTAAATAGAAGTACACCATCTACTTACTAGATGAGGTCTTCTGTCCATGTTGAAGCGGCGGTGTCATATATAGTATGCATATATATATTTACTACATTATATATTATGTAATATATATATAATATATATAGTATAATATATATATAATATATATATTAATAATAATAACTTAGGAGCGGGAATTAATGAATATTTGGAAAAGGATAATATATATATATATATAAAAATATTAATTAATGAATTATTTATATATATGATTTAGTGATTTGAATATATATAAAGAATTATAGGGTAATAATATATATAATATATGTATAATATATATAATATAAATATTTATTATAAGTTATCTTATATTTTTAATTGGTAAACAAGGTCAGTCTACTTAATCAAAGGCGAGTAAATGAAAAATTAACCTTTTCTAATAAGAATCGTTTAATTGCTTTTCATGCATTTAGCTTTAGCATAAAGTTTATTCCTCTCAAAGTTCTTGAGCTTTTTACCATTACATTCTTCTTCTAATGTCTTCTTATTTCTCTGAAATAGAAGCTTTCTAGATGTGTGGATGTGATTATGTTTTCTGAATGATGTAACACCCATCTACCTGTGGTTCATTATAGATTTCTCATTCTTTCTATTTTTAGATCACCATCCTCAATAACCATATCTGGCTACAAACAAATTAATATATACAATATACAAGTTAAGTTCTTTAGACGCTTATAAAAACCATGTTTGCGTAATAATAAGAAAAGCTGCAAATAATTAAAACCAAACCTTTAATTAACAACAACATAAAACCAACAACACATCAATTTTCTCGCAAAGTACTACTTTAACATTCTTCTCTTTTACAAATCTAACATCTTCGTAATTCATAATAAGTCCAGGGACGGTTTTAAAATCTAAATAAGAGGTATATGGTATTTTTGAAAGATTAAATTGAATAAAATAGAGTTTATAAGTTTTTTAGGCCTTAGACACAAATTTATAAAGATGAAATGAAACTGGAGCCTTCCTAAACTCCTTACCAACACACGCAGCCATTGTTTGAGATTAAATACATGTACTTGCTGCACCAAATGAGGGAGGGATAAGACACCTTACACTAAATTGGATTTGCTACTGTGACGGAGAGGAAATCTTGCTACTTAAACAGATTTCCCAGGTTCTTAAATGCTAGTCTAGCAGCAAATGTTATATAACTAAGAAATTATTTTGCTAATGCCATGTGACCAAATTAATCATAGTGACACATGTTGGAGACTAAAGTCGAAAAGAGATTTAGGAGAGCCTGAAAATGTGTAGGGGTTTGGGGTACAAGGAAAAAATTGGATGAGTAGGAGGTCGAAATTTTAATATTGTATTAGAGAGAACTAAAATTGGGGTAGGTATAGGCAATAACCAAATTGTTTACAGAATAAGGAAGATAGAATACCCAGCTGGAAGAGGATCTAAGAAGAGTTCGCGTTATGGTTCTAGGGAGATTAATTCATTTACACTAAAATGCAAAAAAGAAATTGAAGAATTTAGAATATGATATATAAGAAAGGAGTGATAATAAGTATGAAAAAAAGAGCGTTAAAAAACAGGATTATCTTCGAAGGAATGACAATATTGGTATGGTATAAAGAAGTCAGGAATAATTTACATAAGAAGGAAATATATATGGGAAGTAATTGGCAAAAAAGGTAGACATTAGTAAATACAAAGTACAAAGAGTAAACTCAGGAATTAATTGGGAGGTTAGAGGTAGCCCTTAAAAAGAGTTACTGTTGATGGATGTCAATTTTTATATGTCAAATAAGCTTAGAAATTTGACTCAAAAGGCAATCATGTTCACTATATATATATATATTATATTATTTTGAAATCTAAAACAATTTAAACCATATGTATTCTCCTTGTGAGGGGAAGAGGAGGAGGAATTCCAAGCAACTAAGGCTTAAATTATATCAAAAGAGGGGGTTGAATAGATTAGCCCCTTTTAGTAGGAGTAGTAGCAAACTGAGGATAATATATATTACTTTATGAAAAAGTGGGTGATTGAAAATTAAAACTTTGGTGCATATGGATTTATTACGTAAAGTCACCTCTAAAATGTCTAGCACTTATATAATAAAATAAATTATCTTTACAGAAAAATGTATCAACCCAATATTGAGGTAAGTGCAAAAGGCAGATGTGCCAATATTGATAGCGAGATGAAAATAACTAAGACCACCAACCAGTTACAGTGTAGTCCTTATCAGAGAAAGCCATGCTAGAGCATTTACGAGAAAGTTTTATAAGTATTAAAGAAGTATTTTCAGAAATGATTATACTAAAACTGGAATCACACTAATGTATAAAATAAAGGTATAGATTTCCAAAATTCATTTGAGGAAGAACAGAAAAGTTTATTATAGAGATTATTGGGCGATATTGGCTCACGTATTCGTACAAACTGCAGTCATCGCCTTCATTCTTCAGGCAAACTAAGTTTATTGGATGAAATTTAGACCACTCATTAGTGACACTAAGCCTGAGGGAAAATATACAGCTGGGTGAAGGCAAACGTCTTGTGAGATTCACGGCACAATATTGAATAGCAGAGAGATCAGATGAGTAAAGCCAAGGTGCAAGCTCAGATGCACAAGTTTTAATTTTGAATACCACTGGAGGGATAACTTCAGCACTCTCCATATTCTTAGTGTTATGCTCAGAAGGGTGCAGAAATAACATTAAATGAGATAAAGGAGGAGGGAGAAAAGAATAAGCTCTTGGAACCCACTCTAAGAAGAATGGAAAATATAGAAGGGAATAAGGTTTGAGAGTTCGCTTTTAAGCACATATTATAAGTTAAAACAGCAGTATTAACATTAGACATAAAAGTGCAGTCGAAAGAGGAAGGAGAGAGAGAAAGAAGTTATATAGTTGGATGAGTTGACATAATTATTTAAATTGCTAAAAATATATCAAGAATGTAGAGCTGAGGTAGAGAGACAGAATTTGAATCTGTTTAGCAATTTTCTAAAAGATAAATATAGTTTTATGGATCTTATGAAGAGCTATATATCATTTATTTAGCTAATTCCCAGGATGAAATTATATAAAGGAGGAGTTTTTCACTGAGATTTTGAAGACAAAGATATATAGACTTCTGTAAAAACCAAGATTTATTAGTATAAGTTGTGGGAAAAGGAATATGAATGTGAATTTATATATTAATATTATATTATATTATATATATATATATAATATATATTATATATATTTATTATATATATATATATATATATATATATATTATAATATATATATATATATATATATATATTATATATATATATATGATATATATATATATATATATATATATTATATATATATATATTATATATATATTATTATATATATATAATATATATATATATTATATATATATATATATATATATAGGAGGATAGGTATTTTGGAGAGAGGTCATTATGCAAGGAGGTGGTAATCGGTAGAGTGAGAAAGTTGAAGTAATGGTAAATTGCAGTATAATATGAAATGAATGGTGAATGAATCAAGACGGAGGCGGAGATTGATAATTGATTGAATTTGCGAAGTTGTGTAATAAAGCGTTTATGGAGGGTATAGTTTCTGAGGGATTGGAGGATAGCGTAATAGTACCCTTATATTAAAGGTAAAGGGAGATAAGGGGAATTAGTTTATTGGGTGTTGTAGGAAAGATATATGCTGGTATTTTGGCCAAAAGAGTGCATAACTGAAGGACTGATTGGTGAAGAACAAGGTGCATTTAGGAGTGGTAGAGGTTGTGTGGATCAAATCTTTACCATTGAAACAAATTGATTGGAGAAAATGAGGAGAAAAATAAATGTATTTAGGTTTTATGGATATGCAAAAGCGTATGATAGGGTTAATAGGCGAAACTCTATGGCAGGTGTTAGTGATATATGGTGTTGGTGGTAGGTCTTCTGAATGGAAATCAAAAGTATGTATGGATGATAGTGAAGCGTGTGTAAGAATAAATGGTGTCAAAAGTTAGTTTAATATTAAGAGTGGAGTGAGGCAGGGATGTGTTATGTCTCCTTGGTTATTCAATTTGTATATGGATGAAGTTATGAAAGAATTAGAGATATGGGGGGGGGGCAGGAAATGGTGTTAGAATGATGGAGAATTGGATGTGAGAGGAGGGTGCACTGCTTATTGTATGTGGATGAATTTGGTTTTGTGTGGTGAATCTGAAGAGAAGCTTGAGAGGATTGGGAGAGATTTGGAAGGGGTTTGCAAAAGGAGGGGTTTGAAAGTAAACGTTGATAAGAGTAAGGTTATGGTTTGTGAGTGAGGACAGTTCTCTGTGTGAAGTTATGTTAGATGGTGAGCAGTTGGAACAAGTGTCTGAGCCAAAATATTTTGGATATATGTTGCATGAAAAGGGAATGGATGATGCAGAGTGTAATAGGATAGTTGTGAATGGCAGGAAGGTGGCTGGTGCAATTAAATCGGTTGGGATTGTAAAGGGAATAAAATCTCGTGCACTAGGGTCTACATGAGGGTATGTTGTTACTGTGTTAATGTATAGTAGTGAGACTAATGGTCTGGGAATAAGAGGTATAGATCTAAAGTTCAAATGTGTTCAGATGGACAATCTTAGGGGCGGGTTTTTAGGTGTGAGAAAGAATTGATAAAATGAGGAATGAACGTATTAGGAGAGTTGTGTGTGGTGTGGAAGAAAGGGGTAAATAAGAGAATAACTGAAAAGTATGTTGAGATGGTTTTGGGTCAGTGGAAAGGATGAATGATGGTCAGATGATTTACGCGGATGTATAGTGGCGAGTGTGTTGGGAATCGACCGGCTGGAGACCGAATAAAGAATGGATTGAGTCAGTAAAAGAATGGCTGGAGGAGGAAATGTGAGCTTTGGCGAGACGAGAAGAAAGGCATAATAAGGAGTGAATGGCGGGTTTTTGTGAGGGGTAATGGTTGGGTCGCACCTGTGCCAATGATGACCTTTCACTGACGATTTGGTCATAGTGAGGGCCTGTTGTGGTCCTGTGAAGCTCTAAGATGGATTTTATGACTGCCGACCAAGTTCTCACTAAATAAATTATAGAGGGGGCGGTTTAAGGCTGGATATTTCTTTTCGACTTGTGTTATTATTCTTCAACTACTTCTCTGTTTCTGGTGCATTGCACGAACCTAACCCACAGTCTTGGGAAAAAAAGGATGATGATGATGATGATGATGATGATGATGATGATGATGATGATGATGATGATGATGATGATGATGATGATGATGATGATGATGATGATGATGATGATGATGATGATGATGATGATGATGATGATATGATGATGATGATGGATGATGATGATATAATGATGATGATATTGATGATGAATGATGATGATGATGATGAGATGATGATGATGATGATATGATGATGATGAATTATGATGATGATTTAGATGAAAATATTTTATATATATATATATATTATTATAGATTTATAAATATATATATATATATATATATATATATATAAATAATTATAGTATATATATATATATAATAATATATATATATATATATATAATAAAAATGATAATCCACACATAATCTCAAATATTTTATCAAGATTTACCTAATTTACACATTTTTATTTTAAATGAACATAACTAGTAGAAACTTTTATTACTAATAATGCATAAAATAGCATTGAAATAAGAATTTAATATTTTTTTTCCTTTCCCCCAGATCAATTATAAAACTTCTATCAACTTGATGTTTTGATTATGAACTTTCCCCCGTGACCAGCTTAAGTAAACACAGCCCATTTAATCTTTCATTGGAAATAGTTGACCTTGTCTTAAGGTCCTAAACGACCTTTCAATTGTACAAGTAGTTTGGTGGAAGTGTGAGAAGTACTGTGATAACTTGTGCAACTGCTGGGAAAAAATGTGCAATAATTTTAGTAGTAATTTTCTCATCTATTTTGTTCCCTATCTGATTCCCTCCAGAAATTCCAGAAATTAACCAAGATTCTGCTTCACCAATTAGGTTGTCAATGTTATTTTCAGTTAATAATAAAGTTCAATTTATTTTTTAATAATATTTTAGTTGAGGCTAATTTTATCTTATTCTATTAAACTAGGGTGGCAAAAATCAATAAATAAGGGGTAGATGAGGTTAATTAATTATGTGTTATATTTCACAATAAATAATTGTATTACCAGAGATGAAAAATGAGTATAGTAATATCAAGGTAAATGAGTATATAATTAATAATGTGAACTTCTGAAGCAATTCCTTACATGCAGAATTTTTTGAAATGCCTTGACGCTGGGTATACTATTTATGGACTTAAATAGCATCAATTGATGAGTAATTATATAGATATAATATTCACAAAAATTATTACTTAGATATTCATTTTAAAAATTATACTTATTTAAAATATGAGATCCATAATTTATTATATTTACTACTAATCAAGTATTATTTTAAAATAATTTATTATAAATGTATTTCTACTTATATGACAATATAGAACCTCAATCAAAATTTTATTTATACTTATAGTTTATTGAAGAAGGAGGATATTGCTTATAGGCTCCAAAACCGGGTAGCCAACTATATTTTCAAAGTCATTCAGAGTGATCTTAAACAGGGAGGGAAGAAAGGTGTAGGACTTTTTTGCTGCTATGAAAAAAGCTGACATGGTGCAGTTTGTGGGGCTTGCATTACATCTGGATCAGGTGAGAGATGTATTTTATATCTAATATTTTTATTTTTGTGACTAATATATAATGTCATATCAACATGTGATCTTACTCTGGTGGTGTTCACACTTCGCAAAACTCAATCAGTGTTTTCGTGCGGGATCCCAAGAGAGGGTGTTAGTGCTTACTTTTGATACAAAAATTTTGCTTGACATACTTTATATTACCCCAGCGGAAAAAGTGGATGCTTTTATACCCAACTCTTGTTTTTACATATCTCCAACATGCTTTAAAATTCTGGAACGTATTCTGGTCATTAATTTACTAAATTTATAAGATGGGAAGAACAATGAAAAAATTTGGCTTTAGCGTATTTCTCTAATATGATTCCTCCTTATTATAATAACAATAAATTATTTGAAACTTCTTAAAATATTATGTATTTTCCTATATCAATATTTTTTCTCAGCACACGGTCGAGCAACCCATATCAAACCCAAGTCCAACCCAAGGGTCTTACTCATTTAATAATTTGCATACATCTCGATTTAAGTAAATGCAATCAATATGCATTATCCTAGTTAAAATATTAATCTTCAAGCTTTTCCAGTTTTTTCAAGAAGAAGTAAATAGCCTAGGGAAAATTACTTCATCGATGCATTTGATCCAGCTTTCAAATGAAGCGAAACCAATCAATAGCTTGTTCTGTTCGGATATGTCTGCAGTGTGGGATACTGCTAAAAGGGAAGAATAAGTATTCACCATATTGTATTGTCTTCGAGATAATCACAAATTTTTGACTACATATCAACCTTTCTTAACACAATGAGAGAGGATATAAGAATATCAGTTCGGAATAAATGGAATTGTTGATTGTGTTATTTTTGGGCTCAATGGCTCCGGCTCTATGAATTTCTACTATGTTCATATAAGAGAGTTTTTGCAGCAAAAAGTCTCAGCTCATGCTACTCGGGAATTTTACGACCAATTGGAAAAGGCCAGGTATACTGACAGTGTATCTACTACTCACGAAATATTGCATAACACGAGTAACCTAGCAAAAATATATCAAGGAGAAATTATAGGTACTAATTTTTTCGCCTTTTTTTTTAAATAAATAAGTGATCAGCAACCTGCAGTTTGTTCAATTTAAACGTGCACTTATTGTAATAACCAAAGTCTTGTCTATGGGTTAATATGTCAAGAATGTAGGCTTTATTCAACTAAATTTTGAAAGTCTATACAGTACAGAATCTATCAATAGACTGCACTGATTATGTCACTATGAATATACTTCTTCTAAAGAGCGTAAATCATCAATTACAACAGGATATTAATAATATCAATATATATATATTAAAATTGATGATATTTGTTTATCTATAATTTTTAGATATCAATACAAACTAATATTATAGTATTATGCTTATCTCTAACAATATATATTAAAGGTATTAATATTAAGTATCTTAAATAGTTACTATATATACGTATTTCTAAAATAGTTGATATATCAATATAATATATATTATAATACACAAAGAAAAAAGTTATTTATATTATATATATTATTTTATATATATTTTTATTTATAATATTCTAAAATATTTTTTTTTTTTAGGTACCGACATAATTGCTGTAAATCCTAATTAGTCCAATAGTAATTCACGCTCAATCAGAAAGGGTAATTCGGGTCTATAAATAATATTTCCATATTTATCTTGGACCAAGATTAGTGAAACTTTAAAACCACTGATAAGATGGTGCGTTAATGATTTTCATCATATTTATTTTTAGAGCTTTATTGTAAGAGAGTAAGACTGTTATCGCGTTTGTCATTTGTGGCTTTACGGCCTTGATAAGAAACTGCTTACCCCGCCCTCTCCCCCTAAAGCAGCTTTTCTTATCATTTCAGGTGTAGGGCAAATGTTAACTGTTTAAACTTTCTATATTAAGATGAACCTTAATTTGTAAATAATAAGAAGTAATAATAATAATAAATAAGTTGTATTATAAAGAGATGTTTATTTCGTTCCATTCAACCATTCATCAATTCATTGATTCCTTTGATGGTATAAGAGAAGAGATGGGAAATTATATTGATGATAACTATTAGCTTTTAAGTGTGTATCCCTATCTGTGCATGTGTTTTATAAACTCAAAGAAAAAGAAATCAACTAACATCATTAACTCATTAACAGAATTATTCATCCTCTTTATTTTTTTTGTCTCTCACTTAAAATTATTCTTTCATCAATATTTTAACCTCGACATCAATTTACATAAGGTAAATCATATTTTCTTATTTTAAGGATTGTTGTTTTTTACCATCCCTAACTAATTTAAAGTCAGTTTAAACATTAACACTCCTTAATAAATAGGAATGAGAGGTTCAGAGGATGAAGAAAGAGAAGCAGAGAGAGAGACGGGACAACATAAGTATAGTAGTTGTCCAAGATTTGGGGGAGAGGAGGATGAAGAGTTTGATGTACGGTTAGACAGGGTAAAAGCATGGGAAGTGTATGTGGATGGAATTGCAAGGTTCCCAGGAATAGAAGTAAAATTAAGTTTGAGAGGAGAGGCATTCAAGGTGATTAGAGGAATACCAGATGAACAACTGAAAGAAAAAGGGGTACTTTGGATCGTGAGACCCTGAAAAAGGAGTATATGGGAGAATTTGGTTGAAGAGTGATAGGTTCAATAGATTGAGATTTTTGTTTAACATTCAGAGGAAGAAAGAGGAGAACATGCAAGCATACATACAGCGGTTTAAGGGGATTTATGAGGATTGTGAGAAGGCTGGAGTGAGTGTAGGAGAAGAAATGAAAGGTTGTCTGTTGTTAGATAGCTCAGGGATGGAAGAAAATAAGAAACAGTTAGTGCTGGCTTCAGTGGGAAGTGAGAGTATTACCTTTGTTTAAGAAACTGAAAACTCATTGCAAAGAGAATATTTTTGCCTGAGGAACGAAGAATGGCGAGACGAGAAAGTATACTGGGAGGACATAAGAGAAGAGAGCGATTGGTCGGAAAATGTCGAAGGGATTTTGGATACTGGGTGCGTAGCAACCATTTGTGGGGAGAAATGGCTAGGAAAGGTTTTAGTAAAGATCAGTAGAGAAGACATTAAGAGAATGAATGAGGAACAAGAAACAATAAAAGGGCATTATGTATTTGGGGAGAATAAGTATGAGGCTTTAAAGCTGTTAAGCATCCTTGTAGAGTAAGGGCGGTATTAAAATTTCGGGTTAGGACTGAAAGTTGTAAAGAGAGAAATTCCATGGTTAATAACGGGAAAAGACCAATGGAAAAAAAATGAAAGTAAAGATAGATTTGAATGAAAAAAGGGTTATTTTTGGGGATTTAAGATAACACTACGGATACAATGATGACACAGTAAGACAATATTTAGAGGTGGTTATACTTGACACTACTCGGAAGGGTATTGAGGATGAAATGTGGTATGGCAGATATAAAAGGGAATGGTTATTACTGGATACATTGTGGAAGAAAATCAATTACTAAAATTACATCTACAATTTGGTCATGGGAGTTGTGAAAAAAATATGAAGATGATAAAGACAGCCTATCATAACGAGGAAGGTGTGAGTGAAGAGATAATAAAGGAGATAGAGAGGAGTTTAAAGGAGCTGTGTAACACTGTAAAAGGTGTGTATAAGGCTATAAAAGCAACACCACAAAAACCAGTGGCTCGGCTTCCCACAAGCCAAAATGTCATGTAATGTTGAAGTGATGCTAATGAGCGAATTTATGGGTGGATATTTTTTGAGGAGTAAAAATGTTTATAATTATGTGTATTGAGTGTGAAATGTAGTCATCTCCATAACACAAAGGGTTTTTTAGGGGCCATAGGATATAGAAATTATTTGTATAGGGAGTATGTATAAATCAAGCAGAAGAAAAGATTTTTGGAAATTAGAACATAAGGTTGGGTGAATGGGATGTCATTCTCTGGAGTGCGCCATGTAAATGGTTATTACTTTATCAGAAATAAATGGAATTTTTGGAATTTAATACAAAAGAGACTGGAGAAAAGGAAAATTTATAAACGAGGTTCGCGTATAAAAACAATGATATGGTAAATATGCACAAGAGATTCCATGGATGTATGGTTAAACATAAATAATTGATCAGTGCGAGAAATTTTGTGGGCCTTCGTGAATAGGATGAGAGTATGTAGAGAAAATGGGAAAGGAGCGAAATATACAGAACCTAGTATAATTAAATGTCTGAAGTGGAAAACACTTTTAGTTGATTGTGCAGCTCCCACAGAAGTTATAAAGTTTTTTTAATTGTGAGAAAAAGGATGGTTATAGCCCCTAAATTCCATCTGGAGGGATAATTAATTTTGCGAGAATATGGGAGAACGTAGGGTAGCCTACCGACACATAGCAAGAGAGGAAAAAACAGAGAAATAGTACTGCTGTGATGAGACACGAAATGAATGTGAGATCATATACGAGTATAGCTCTTGGCTTACATTTTTTCGCAAGATCGGGAGCTAACTAACTGAGTTGTAGGCAATGTTAACAATCTAGGCGGAGGAAAAATATATAATGAGCAAAACCAATTGAGAATACACGAGACAGAAGTATTATAGAAGGAGTGTATTGAGAAAATTTATGCAGCATACTCAAATGGAATAGAGGCTCAAATAGGCAGAATGAATATTTATTTGGGCTGAGCAATATTTTGAGCTAATTTAAATTAAGAGACACGAAAAATGAAAAAGAATGGAGAAGAAAAACCGAGCAACTAGGGTGAAGGTTAGCATCAATTGACGGAAAGGTAGTAACATTTCTTGTTTAGGTAGATAACACACACCGGAAAGTATCGGTGACGTTGCGGAATAAAACAGAGATTACATATAATCACTCAGGCAGTAATTATAAGCAAGGAAGCTAGAGACGAGAGACTAAGAAAGAAGAGGAAGAGATGGAGATTAGAAGTAATCACAATGAGGAGAAGGAGGAAAAAGGAGATGTAAGTACAAGAAGAAAGAAAGGAAAGCAACACGCGGCAGGTGAGGTGAAGAGAGTATATACTATATGACAAATCGAACTTGATCTCGAGAGCAATAGTGAAGGAAGAGAGCAGTGATGTGAGGGTTCAGAAGAAAAAAAGGATATAAACATCGAGTGTTAAACCAATGGAAACACGCACAAACTTAGAGTGAGAAGAGCAGAGATATAAAGAAGGGGTGGACGAATACTATGGCATAACTTTAGTCGAATAGAGTAGAGAGAGGACATGGAAGACAAGCAACATATGATATAGTGTAGTGAAAAGGCATCAGAGCACAAAAGAAGAAGCAGTAAAAAATATAGTCAAAGTTTTTATCAGATATAGGAATGTGTAAGGGTTTGAGCTGATAAGAGAAAACGGGGAGACGACGCATGGCGCGAGTGAGTAGAGATTAAACTTGTAGGTTTACTGGGCCCTACCGGCTGGGATATTTTGTGATCTAAAACGAGATGTTTTACTCTTAAAACAGAAGACAAACAGATATAGAAAGAAAACAGCTGACAACTAACCAGGCATCGGGAGGAGAACACGGAAGAGAGGAGAACAACACCAAAGACAATGCAAATGAACGCATGAGAGCGGAGTAGAAACTGACGAGAGATATACACTTTTAAACAATTTTTAAAACTCATCAAGAGTAAATATTATGAATATGAGAGAATAGAACGAAAATTGATACAACTAACAGGAAGGTCAAAATAGAACGAGTAAATAGAAGAAGTTTGAATAGAGCTATATAAATTATAATGTTTATAATAGAGTAAAATACTTATTTTATCCTGAATGAGAAAGTTGATAATAATAATATTATAGTATAGTATGCATAGGTGATAGAATATATACAAGATGGGTTATTGACAACTAATAGTAAATTGAAGATGAGAAGGTAATAGAGGGTTGGATAAGGTCAATTGATTTGGATCCAAGAGGATTTGAGCGAAATAAGGGGAGGATCTAGTTAGCTGTATATAGCTACCGACGTGAATGGCAAGCTACCTTTTATGAAACACTAAATACTTGTGTATTTTTGTTTTAGCAAATTTATTCAATAATGGTCTAAATTTTTATAGATTTTTTAAGGTTAGTTCTGTATTTTTTTAACTAAAAAGATTTGTAAATATATATATTTATCTATTATACAGCTATATAATATAAAGACATCATTATATATATATCTATTTATATATGTGATACAAATTGCTTTCGGGCAATACCCAATTCTGGATGATGGCCATGCGATTGTTTCGACATCAAAACCGCATACCTCCAAGTAGATGAAATAAAATATATATATATAGAGTATAATATATATATATATTCTAGAGTATATAACCACCCTCAAAGGAATGACATACGATAGTAGTATAACATTAGTTGGAAAGAATCATATAAGGGTATACGGAGCTTTTGGGTTAGCTAAGTGAGATGTTCATAGTCCACTTAGCTGGCCAAAGGGATAGTTCCTATGAGAAAGTAAATAACCGGAGACTAAAGGGGTAAAAGAAGTATTTAAATAGAGTTTTATTAATCCTACCATCTATAGATGGAGGAGGAAGAATCGGTTATATATGAAGACATTGTTGCTACCCATGTATAACCGAACTTGTTGTAATGGGATACAAAAGAATTTTATGACCGGGAGTGTGGATAGGGATAACTTGAAGAGACCGTCCTAATAAAATAGGAAAGATAGGAGAAGGACTTATTTTTTATTTTAAAAATACATTTTGACTTGAGTAAGAAGTAATAAGAGAAATGAATTATTATTCTTAGTCAGAATAAATACATCAAAGAAATTAAAAGGACCAGAGACACGCTGATAGTGGTAAAGAATTTGAGAAAATTGTATAAGAACCTATCTTGAATGGAGTTGGACGATAATACCAGTATCAATTTCCTGTACAAACTTCATTGGATAGCCAGCGTATAAACACTACTTCACTAAAGTAACCAGATATATCTTTTGTTATATGTTAGTGTGTTAAGCAATACATAACAAATAACAGGCTACTAAGGGAAATAGATATTGAAAGAGGTAGGATATAGGGGTTATAGAAAAAGGTAAGTAGATAAAAGAGAAATGAATAAGTGAGGGATGGATTAAAATACTGAAGGGAATAGTTTTGAAATTTAGAGATTAGATGAACATCATTGGTATGTAAGAAGTTGATGTAAATAATCATACAGAATTAGGGTATTTATATTTATAATTGGTAATATTGCTGGAATGGCAGTTATGGATATCCATATATTTTCCTCCTCATATAAGCTGTGGGACAATCAGTAGAGTTGCTACTAAAAGGTATAGTACCATGAGTATAATCAACGAAATAAGAAAAATCACGTGTAGACATAGACTTATAACTTTATAAATGAGGGGAATTGATACTTTGAGATAATGTTAATTATGTAGAATGAAATGTTGGTACGGATTGATCAAAATGAGTGATAGAGATAAGAGTTATAGGAAAATTGACAGTATATAACTTAACTGGTAAAATGCCTATTAGGGTCTACCATCTAGGTGATGGTGAAATCAAGATTGAGAATTGATCTACGGTTGTTTAAAAGAATTAAGGTTGGAAAATAAGGAGAAGTAAAGAGATTTGAATGGATATCACTAACGTAGATAGAAATGAGCAGATGTGTTTAAACAAAAGGAATATAGAGGTAAATATGAGAAGAATTATACACAATATATATGGAAAGAGAAATGCAGAAGTAATAAATAAAAGTAAAGAATGGATAACTGCGATTCAGCTAGAGGAGAAGGTTTACTAAAGGGCGTAAGATTGTATAATTTTTTTAGGTATGTATTGAAACTAAAAAAGTCTCAATAGTAAGTCAAAAGGGATATATATATAATTTCAGGAATATTATAATTCTCTATTTTGCGATACCAAAGGTTTACGGTTTGTAACTCTTCAGAAACAATTATAACCCTGAATTAAGTTGGTGAAAATATAAAATTATGACGGAAAGAGCAACTATTTTAAATGCACACTTGCCAATTCTTATTTTCATCATAATTTAAGAGCAAATGATTTTAAATATTTAAAATTTTTTATCATATAAAATCATCAAGATTTAATTTTGTAAATAATTATAAGAAATATAGAAACTTTTATTAAATAAAAGTTGTTATTAATAAAAAAACGATGTTTCCTTATTGATCGTACCATTAATCATAGGTCACTTTAATAAAAGCATCAAGAAAAGAGAATAAAAGGAAAATGATATTTTCGATTTCCTATATAGAGAATGGTAATAAACAAAATAAATGTAAAAGATAAGGAGATTAAGGAAAATTATATTTTTGATAACTATTAGCTTTTAAGTGTGTATCCCTATCTGTGCATGTATTATTTATAAAACAATCAAAAGAAAAAAGGAGAGAAAAGATTCAACATAAAACATCATTATCACTTTATCAGGCATACTGCGTATTCTTTCTACAGAAATTGTACCATCTGGTGAGTATCTCTTCTCACTCTAAAATCTATCTTTAATCATCAATAATTTTTTAGAAAACCCTCAGACAAGAACTTAATTTATCATAAGGCTAACACTCATTCATTTTTCTTATTATTAAGGATTAATAGTTATGTAGTAGTTATAGTCCTAAACAAAATTGTATTGTAAACATATAATAATATTTATATTTCTTTCATTTAATATAACCAAGTCCTTATATTTTATAATATTGCAATATTAATTACTTGTGAGTGTAAATATACATTATAACTTATAATCTATAGTATAAATAACTAACAAAATGTATATAATGACCAATATAACGACTATGAGATAGTATAATGTGATGTCCAAAAGTTTGTAAATTTTTTTATTTCTAAATTAGGAAATATAAAATATATAAGAACATACAAAAGACCATTTTAATATCAATTTCATGGAAAGCAATGTCCAGGAATATGAAACAGAAGAAAAAATAAATAAATATAATGTATAATATTATTATTATCTAAGTAATATATATTATATATATATATTATAATATATATATTTATATAATATATATTATTTTTATACTCACTATATATATATTAATATATATATATATATATAATATATACTATATATATATAATATATATAATAATATATGTGGGAGACAAGGAAGTACGCTGGGCTCACACAAGTGTACCCGACTGTGAGGTACCTCTCTCCGCTCTTTCTTGAAGATAAAAAGTCGATGAATAGAAGAGTACGAAAGTCAATTTATAGGAGATTTCATAGATGTTAGGTTTGTGATGTTCGAAGATAATGGTTTGAAGGTCTAGTCAGCACAGCCACCATATAACACCATCAGGGGTAATACGGAGCAGATTAGAGTTTCTCCGTAACGGAGGAAATTTGTCATTTAGGACTCCGTTGGCCTGCTGACTTGTATGACTATCTGAGAGGATTGTGATCTTTAATTAACAAATTGTTCTATATAAATCTTGCCCTGATGTTCAGTTTGAAGATCAGTTGTAAGTATATTATTTACTATACTTAACCAAGTTGTTACTGCACAGGTTTTGACTGAATTTTAAACCAAGGTGTCACTGCACAGGTTTTGACTGAATATTATAGTTGAAGATTAAATCCAACTATATTTTCATAGCTCATAGAATAGAATGAGATAAATAAACAAAATTAAACAATCAAGGATTTGACACACCAAAAAAATTCTATCTTTAATTAGGTTTAGAAGAATTATCAGTATTATATTGGTGGAAGAAGGAAGGTTTGACCAACTCAATTATCCACTATATAAAATATTTTAAAAGTTTAACTAAGTAAGTACAAATGAATAAGTATGGACTGCCAACAAAAACAATCCAATAACCAATTCACAGAACAAAGAATAAATAAGAAAGTGATATATATCACAAATATTGATTATTTATTCCTAAAGTTTCAGATCGAGAGTGGAAACAAAAGTAGTTTCCAAATATTGCTTCATGTATGAAGTTAAGAAGATAGGAATCGGAGGCGGATCATACAATATAATGACTTAGCTTTGAATTTATGACTAATAGTTGTCCTTGAATTTGAATTGAATTTCAGAGATGACTCCCAGGTATTAGAAAACTGGTATTGGAAGCCTGGTTTTAGAACCTGGTACTAGAAGCCTGGTATTGGAATAACAGTGTGTTTTTTTAAAAAAGGCTTTTACCTATTCTTTATTGTATATTATATTATCATATCACATTTACATTTCAAAATTATACATTCATTTGCTTAAACTCACCCTATTTTCTAAAAGGGCTTGTTTTATTCCTTGACCCAATGTTATCTTGAGTGTTCTTTTATAATTTAGTAGACTGTAAAAGTTTAAGTTAAATTTACCATCATTATTTATTAATCCATATTATTATATAGATTAAATCATAAAAGTTAACATTCATTATAATAATATGCAGACTGACCTTAATTGCAGTTGCAATCCTCACATAAGGTCTTCAAGAACAGAATGATAACAGAAAGTGAGTCACAATATTAATTATTCCAATACTTCTGTGACTTAAAAATTCCTCAGAATATGTATTAAAATATATAACAATACTAAAACAGAAAGGAAACAATATTATTATATATGCAAAGTTCACAAGGTTTTTCCAATAAATGAAGCCATAATACTTAAAACTAAACACCACATGGGGAGATTATAACCCACATGGTGTATTATCCATTACTGAGAATGGTTTCTGCTATTTTTAATCTTCCTAACATAAATACATAAAACACGAACAATATCCCCCTTATATATATATATATATATATATATATATATAATAAATATATATATGATAGGGATATCGTGTCTAAAGACAAAATAGATTAATAAATATATTTATTTATGTCTTTTTTTTATATATATATATATATATATATATATATAATATATATCATATATATTATATGCATCAGATGTCACTTTTTTCGCATCCGCAGAGCAGATGCGGATGCGGCATCGGTGAGATGCGAATGTTTTGATTGAACTCCGGCGATCGATGTCTGATATAATATATTATATTATAATATATATAATATATATTATATATATATAAATGATATATATATAATATATTATATATTATATATATATGCCTAAATATTTCGAGTTTAGCCACAATCTATTAAATTAATTGTTACCGGGTTTTGACGGAGACCCAACTCAAATTCACCCCACCAGCCTCTTTCCCCATCCTCCCCTAATAAAAGAGATTTTACAAAGGATTATTTACTTTTTGCACTATATTGGAAAGTAAATATAGGAAGGTTGTGCTTGAGAAAAATCAATGTACGCTTTTTGCTGAGATTGTAACTCGTTTCATCCATATATACCCAGCATGCTAAACTCTCTCACTGAACACTAGTTGAGACAGCCAAATATTTCCTGCAAGTTACTAAGCTGTGTAAACCATTTTGCTAACTTCCAACAACTGATAGTATCTCTCCGTTTTTCTTGTGATAGAATTTTCAATCATTTGCCACTACATTTTTGGAATGCGTGGGTTTCTTCAACTACTGGACTGAAGAAATTCTTCAGGAATCTGTTATGATTACTTGTAGAATGTTGTTCTTGATTTCGTTATTCATTTTAAGGGTGGAAATAATATACTATCAATGGAAGTTTCTGAACTGCAACACAAGTACGATCTAGACTTGTTCTAATATGTGTTACAAAAAAAAACTGCTTTTATAACGGGATCTAAGTAGTTCAATAGTTGAAGGTCAGTCATTAATTTCCACAGAACTAAAGCCTATTTTTAGCTATTTTATCACCACTTTCATTTTTTAAACCGTCATCATTTCATTTGAAGATGGTTCAAAATTCTTCTTTAGCGTTGAGATTAATATACATCGGAACAAAGCTGTAGAGGCGCTATTTTGGCATCAAAATCCATGTACTCTGTTGACTTCAAATTATTATGAACTCATATTGTGAGATCATGAGCATTCATTACACAGTTTGAGCGAGCCCATGTCTCGTCATAAATTTGTGCTGAGATTCATCTTAAATATATTATAAAATGATGAGGAAGCCGAAATTGTTAGTACTGAGATTGATGCGGCAGATACGCGGATCGAGGCGAATCTTAATAATGTGCTATGCTCCGCGGATGCCTCCTGCTCACATATATATATATATATATATATATATATTATAATAATATATATAATATATATTATATATATATTATAATATAATATCCATATAGATTAAAATATCGTACGGTATCGTGCATCACATACAGTGATGGGCAGTATCTAGATACATGTATCGGCGATACTTGTATCGGTATCGCCAAAGAAGTTATCTTATATCTTTTTCTTTTTAGGATTTATACTTTTTTTTTTTTTTTTTTTTTTTTATTATAGGTTTCGAAGTGATTTTGGAATTTTTTTGCAGGACAGCCGAAAATCTCTCAACACCAAACCATTACAAATGTTTCTGTTCAAATCAAAAATGTATTTCTAAAATGCAAACTGCTTTTTTTAAATATGCTTTCCTTAGAACGTGAATCATTTTTGCGAAAGTTCCAAACGTAGACCCACTTGGTCCATTCCTGTTCGCAGATTTACATGTCTCGTACTAAATATTATGGAAAGAATTCTTAAGTCCAGTAAAATGCCTGCTACACAACTAAGCTTTTGTAAGATTACAAGACAAAGACAATTTGCGTGATTTAAAAGGTATTAATCTTGGATTCCAAACACAAAAAACTTCTCAAAGAAGTCACTTCCAATGAAAGTAATATCCTAAATTTCAAACTTGAATGCCAGACTGTGTAAATCAAAATGACAGAAAAGATATTAGAAAGATGTCCTCTGAAGTACAAGCCTGTCCAAGGGCTCTCATCATCGGAATCCTAGTATATTTTTTCATCAGCCAGAACAAAGAACAAAGATGCTTTATTGTAGAGCATGTAACCAATAACTTGAAGCATAGATTTGTTGCTGATAAAGCAAGGCACAATAACACTCCTACTTTGCAGTTGAGATCTCTTCTACCCTGAAATTAAAATTCAAAAATTTTTGGATGGTGACTGGCCTTCTAAGAACTTATGAAGTTTTTCTTTATATACCTGGAATCAAATGTATTCGAATTTTGATCAAATTAGAAATTAGGGCTATCATTTTCCCATTGAAATGCGAATGGAAGTAGGGTTTTCTAAATAAAGCAATTTTATTCGAGAATCTGAAAGAACATAGTCTGATTAAAAGATTTTTATAAGATTCTTATAAGATTCTTATAAGATTCTTTAAAGGTCCTATCACTCAAAAAATGTTTGACAAATGTAAGAGCTACCCAAGGAATGAAGAAAATCTCAAAGAAAAAAGAAAATCATTCATACAGATCAATAAACTTAAAGACAGAAAAAGATGTTAAAACAAAGCTTTGACAGAAGAAAACGACCCTATAAAATCAAAAATTCAGATGCTTGAGAAGAAAAAGTTAAAACCTAAAAATCATGGAATTTAAATTTTTGTGATCAGAGTGGACATTATTCACCTAGCTTTTATTTTTTTTTTTTTTTTTTTTTTTTTTGTATGTAAGCCTTAAATTTATTTTCTTTGTTGTTATAAAAAAATGTTTTACTTTTGAAAAAATAAAAAAAAAGTGCGTTGGACGGCAATGGGGAACTTACCACGATAAATACTAAAAAAAAAAAAATTTAATTCACATGTTGATGAACAATTTTTAAAGTAAATTTCAATAATTTAATAGTATGAACGAGTATAATAGCTCTGCCAATAATATAATAGTTGGAGATGTCCTATTAAAAATTGTGGTCAGGAAATTGAATTGCGCAGGGAATGTCAGGGAAATCAAATTTAAAATTTCAGTTTGACCCTGTGTCTGTAATCACGACCGCATTATCGTGCTTGCGTTTTACTTTTTGTTTTTTTAAGAACAATGTGGAATCAGCTTTTGTTGATGGGCACTCGTGTGGTTGGAAGAACAGATAATAACAAATATTTGATTACAAAATGCGATTAACTATTTGTGATGAGTATCATTTTGGAAAAAATTTTGAGTAAAGCTAGTTTTTTATGAGGAAAACAATCCACCAATTTCAACCCCAAGCTAGCTGTTTACAATTTGTCGAAATACTGCCTGAAAGCGCCGAAGCCACATGAACTTGAGCAACTCGAACAGGACAAGTGTCCTTTATGTTTGAAGCGGAGCATCGCGTGTAGCGATGTGGGTTCGTTTAAAGGGACCAAAATACCGAAAGCAAACCGAGCAGTTCGGACGGGCAAGCACAAATGTACCAAAAGTAAACAAGGCGAGAGTATATATATATTAGAGTTAGATTAGATAGATATATAATAGAGAAAGATTAGAAAATAGACAAGAGAGCGAATAAGTAGAGAGACGGATTAATAAAGATAGAAGATATATATGCAAAGATATAGAGATACCGGTAAGAGATTAAAGAATCAATGATGATGAGAGAGAGATATAATTGGGATAAGAAGTAGAGATAAAGAAAGAAGATATATATATATAAATTATTATGAATATTATTATATATATAAGATATATATAGAGATAAGGTATTAGATATAGGAGATAGATATAAGAGATAGTAGAGATGAGAGCCTAGAATTGTTATATTAGTAGCGAGTTAAAAGTAGATCCCCCAGTATATATAATTTATAGTATAGCCTATTATATATCAGTAGATTACGTAATATTAATAAGCGATCCTTCCCTCATATATATGAAGGCATATATGAGAAGTTCCTCGTTAATTCACGACACCGCGAAATTGTTGCTTTATTCCCTGATACTACTACAGTTCGCTATTAGAGTCTTCACTTCTTCTTCTGAACTTTTGGTATTCGTCGGATTGCCGTCCTCCCTTGAGTAAGATCTGTGTAGCACTTCCTTCTCATCATTTTTCATTTCTTCTCTGTCTACTCAGGGACCCACACCCGACAACACTAAGCATTAATGCCTACTCGAAGGCGGTATCACAGTTTGAAGAAATAATATAGGACAATTTACACGGGTAGACTCTCTCTCTTGCTTTTTTGGTTGGAAGCACGGATCTCTGTTGGCGTTCTATAGAACGGACTAATGGAGTACTTTTTGTTCACCATAGTATCTGGTATGGACAACACAATGATATAATATACTATATAGATACATATATAATAATATATTTTTTATATATTTTTATAAAAAACAATATTACATACGAAATACAATTACATAATATAGCTAAGTCAAAAATTATGAAACAATTATTACATGA
The DNA here is from genome assembly GCA_015478945.1 of Trachelipus rathkii. NCBI lineage: Eukaryota > Metazoa > Arthropoda > Malacostraca > Isopoda > Trachelipodidae > Trachelipus > Trachelipus rathkii. Next base: position 24,592 of record JABUQX010078498.1, read on the forward strand.
ATTTTTATCTTCTTAGATTCTAGTACTTTCAAG
>JABUQX010078499.1:0-70000 GCA_015478945.1 Trachelipus rathkii
AAGAATTAACAAAATTTAGAACTCTTAAAAGCCACGATTTTTCCTAAATTTCAACATTTTGAAATTGATTTGGAAATCTTAAAATTGATTTTTAACGGGGGATTTTTCAGCATTTGAAAAAAAAATTGTGTTTCATTGAAATGCCAATTTAAAAAACCAGAAAAGCGAATTTTATTAATAGTTTTTAGGTGTCTTAAATGACGTTTTTTAATGAAAATTTCAATATTTGTTTTTATATTACGACAATATTTCGATTAGTTGTGAAAACCTGTTTAGTAAAAAAATTTAACATCTTACAAATTACGCTTTTTCTTACAATTTTCACATAACAAATTTAGAACTCTTAAAAGTAACATTTTTCCTAAATTTGTCAAACAGTTGAAGATTTATTTGTTAAATCTTAAATTGGAGTTTTTTAACGGGTATTTTCAGCATTTAGAAAAAAAGAATGTGTTTCATTGCAATGCACTTTCAATCCAACAGAAAAGAGAATTTATTAATTGTTTTAGGTGTTGTAAAAAAAGACACTTTTTTTAATGAAATTTCAATATGTTTTTATAACCCAAATATTTCATTCTTTAGCTGTGAAAACCTGTTTTAATTTAAAAAAATTTTAACTTTCTTAAAATACCGCTTTTGCTTAAATTGTCACATTACAAATTTAGAAACTTTTTCCAGTCCGACTTTGACATTCCATTCTCGACCCGGCCGAACTCATTTGGTGACCCATAAAATTGAGTTTTTTACCGCTCATTTTCTCAGCATTTGAAATAATTAATGTGTTTTCCATTGAAATGCATTTCAACAAAGCAGAAAAAGCGAATTTATTAATGTTTTAGGTGTCTTTAAATTGACGTTTTTTAATGAGAATTTCAATATTTGTTTTTATATAGTTAAATATTTTTTTTATTTGTGAAAACCTTTTTTAGTAAAAAAATTTTAACATCTAAAAATTACGCCTTTTCAGTTTAATATTGTTCACATTACAAATTTAAAACCTTAAAAGTACGATTTTTCCTAAATTTCAAACATTTGAAATTTATTTGGGAAATCTTAAAATTGACGTTTTTAACGGTATTTTCAGGCATTTGAAAAAATAATGCTGTTTCATTGAAATGCTATTTTCAAAAAGCAGAAAAGTTGATTTATTAATAGTTTTAAGGTGTCTTAAATTTCCGTTTTTTAATGAAATTTCCAATATTTGTTTTTTATATATGCAAAGTGTTTTCATCTAGTTGGGAAAAAACCTTTGTTTTAATAAAAAATGTTTAACTTCTAAAATACGCTTTTTCCTAAAATTTTCTACATTACAATTGAGAGACTCATTAAAAGTTCGATTCTTTGCCTAAATCTTCAACATTTGAAATTTTATTTGGTTAATTCTTAAAATTGAGGTTGTTGTAACGGTATTTTCAGCATTTGAAAAAATTACTTGTTCCATTGAAATGCAATTCAAAAAGCAGAAAAAGAGAATTTATTAATTGTTTTTAGGTGTCTTAAAATTGACGTCCTTAGCTTATATATGGAATGATATTTAGGAAAATAGTATTTTTTTTAGAAGTGAATATGAAAATTTTTTTATGCTGCATGTGAGATAACCTAACTCATTTATAGAAGCGTATTCCGTTTATACACTGAGAACACTTTTAATATTAAGCAATCTCGAGGAAAGCGCGAGATTTTCATCATAATTGATCTTATATCTTCTTTATTAAAATATATTAAATATAACAAACACTATTCTCCTAAAGGAGCACTGATTTTCATGTTCGGTTTGAATATCTTGCTACTTACATTTAATATTATCAAGATGCATATTATATGGGAATATTATAATAGGCTTCAATATCCCACTACAGAATTAATGATTTGTTTACACTATCATACTTCGTGCTGACATACAATCTCTAGAGCAGATATTATTGTGGTAATCCCTGTATAAAAGGGGTCGGTGTGTTCAACCAAAGTCTGAGTAGAAATTGAGGGTTCTAGTATAACCGTAATTCCTCATACGCAAAATTTAGGACAACTCCCACAGAAATGGATTAAATATATGTATTGTTTCATTGATATATAATGCAAGTTCTCACCAAAAAAATGCAAAGTATAAAGCGATATTTCTACATTAATTAAAAGTTATTTTAGGGTGTAGCTCTATAAATCAACAGTGAGGCACGTCAAGATCTGGTTTAGGTAGCATATCTAGCATCAAGGATATTTGCACCACTAGTGTTGTATGGAAGAATGGGTTGTCAATACTGTTGCCTTATTCTCAAAAACTCTATCTGTTACATTCATTAGTGCGTATCAGTTTAGTATGAGTGCAAGAAAGCGCGTGTCTGAATTTAATAAATATAGAATAGTTTCTCCAACGTGTGTCCCTTAAGAATGGTGACCACGTGGCATGTTTGATGTGCGTTGGCTCAAAATGTGGATATCCCACAATGAGTGAGTACAGAGGATTAGAGAACCACATGGCGATATGTCAAAGTACTTTATCATATCCAGAAGGCGTTTGTACAGTTTCACAAATAGGTGTATGAAGAATTACGTATGTGGTTGTCAGAGTTCACGTTGAATATATATGTTGTAGCTGGGCTAATCTTTTAACACGCTTTTTTTGGCTTATTGTGTCGAGACATGTTTGAATTTATATGTAAAATGTGTTTCGATGTGATTACGCAATATATGGTGTCCTAGTTCGTTACATGAAAAACGCCTAGGCTGAACACCAAGTTGAATTTCACATGAGATTAAAAGTGAGTCTCTTTCTAGCACGCTGGCTCATCTGCAACAAATATGCGACACAAGTCTCTTCTTTTTTACACTCCGCATACATCTCCCGAATTATTTGTTTTTGTTAGTTTATTTGAGAGCGGATTAGTAGTTATTTCTTCCAATGTCTAGTGTGAAGAAAGCCAACATCTCGCTCCTCTCTATTATGTAGCAAAAATTTGAATCATGAGAACATCTAAAATTTTGACTGCTGGTCTCATCATATAGTTTATATATATCTGGCGACATTACAAACGAGATCCTATATAGTGCATAACTCACTTTTTCAAAACATCGATACGCCAAGATAATATTACGCTTTTAGATCTAAGAGCTTAATGCCATTCTAGAAATATTCACTTGTGGGCGACAATCCTCCAATCATCTTCCTCCAATGTAACATTAAGTGCCTGTCTAGGTTTTTTTATATAACCGGCCATCCTGGTCTTTCACTTTTCCTCCTCCTCAAATGCAGGTTTCTTGCCAACCAAAATTAGAATAGTCTCTATATCTACCTATGCTAAATGCATTTCAAAAATGGCAACGAGAACAATGGAGACATTGTCAAGTTTTTTGTTAATTGTTCTCACTCTAGGCTGTGTGGGTCCTATTTTGGAAATTTTTTAATGAATATGCTATACATATATTCAATTCAATGGTAGTAGAATTCCTTAAAGTTTGGTCACATTTTTCGACATTAACGTATTGATTGGAATGCTGTTTGAAGTTATCTGCATACTTCTATGAGAAATTAACCACATTTTATTCCATGCCAAGATTTTACTAGCAGATAATTTATGGCCAATTTTCTATCCGACTTAAATGTTAATATTGAATTTGTAGTGTAAAATTCATGCTCTCTTCTGGCAGCGCCTTTAGCAAAATACGGAACTGATTTGTTGAGTCTCAAAATCTCGATCATTTAATCTACAACTTTTTCATCATAGATCATTCCAACACCTCTTAAGAGATGTTTACTGGCAACAATACCTCATTGCGGAAAAGCAAGGTAAGTCATTGTTTGCTGTGAAAGATCAGGATACGTCTCCACATGCATCCTCCACCATACAAGAGGGTCCTAGTCAGGGCAAATGTTCATCTTTTTGACGTACTGGCTGATGATTTTTGAAGCCTCCTCAGATAGTTCATCATCTTCATCACTGATAATATGTAAAATTTCAATCAGGACTTTTGTGACAGTGGTCTTGTGGATGATATTGAAATAACGTTTGTTGTTCTTGAACTATTTCAGAAGTAGTTTTGAATTTCTTCACATTTTCGACCGACGCTGACTTTAATCCTCTCCATAAAAAACTGAGAAGTGAAGAATTTATTTGTTTTGCTTAGGGTCCAAAAACGTAGATTGGGAATACAAGTCGTTGCTCTCTCCGAAAGCAAACCTTTTGTTAATTTCTCTCAATATCATTGCTCTCATCATTTTCATTCCTTGGCTGTCATTGACTGAGGATATTAATATTCTCTTCACAGTGCTTACGAGAGGCATGACGTACGCTATTGATGACGAGTTTTTGATGATTATTATGGTGATATCTTCAAATGGTTAGAGTACATTGATACAGTTGTTTAAAATATAATTGTCAAGGGATGTTAAAACATTTATTTTATCATTAGAGAGGGCCCACCAGTAGTCAGATACACTAGGTTGTTGCATCCTTATCATCATTTACATAATGCTGTTTCAGAGGGTGGTAACGTCAGGTATTACTGAAAATTGTGGAACAATAATTATGGCTTGTATTTTTTTTAATTCTTCTTGAACCATGATCTAATAATTAAAGTGTGCCGCAGTTAACTTACATTTTGAGAGAACTTCGCTAACCGTTGTTTAAGGTGTCACGCCATTTCTAGAAAGAAACAGGGATTTCTTTATATTGGCACCAACATCTCTCACGACACAGTGAACAGCTTCTGGAGATAGGTTCCATTTCGTTAACATACCAACAAATACGTCCCTGAGATATATTCACCCGAGTGACGTTCAGTGCGTGGTTCAGCGCACAGCACAAAATTTTGAGGATTAAAATCCTTGTGTACGGCATGACTAGTCGGAAAAAACAAAGAAACCGGTGATTGATGTAGCAAACGGACTTGGATGATTTTTTTGACAGTTTTTTTATTAATTCTGAAACTTTAGTTTTAACGGTCATACATTTTTTCACATACAATATCTCTATTATTTTATCTGTCATACTGGGTAGAGAGGTACCACTATTTGAACTTACAATACTGACCTAAATGTATCCAGAACGATACTTTTCTAACAATCTTAAATTATATATATAGTATATAATATATATAATATCCACAATTCCTTATTATCTTTCACTACTTTCAAACTCCGTTTATTTGGGTATCATGTCAGCCTATTAAACTAAATCTATAATTTGAATCTATTTACTCTAACTGTGGTGGATTTACTATAAGCATCTATTGTCTTTATTTCGTACATCACACACTACAACTATTGTTTATATATATTAACTCACTTACACCTACACATCACCACCCACACACACACATATTAATATATATATATATATATATTATAATATATATATATTTAAATTAATATATATAATATTATTATTATAATATATATATATATTAATATATATATATAAATTATATATATTATAATAATTTATAATTATTTATAATATATATTATATATATATATATATATATATATAACATATATATTAATATATATATATGTATGTTGAAAATTGTGTTATTTGGAATATGCAAAATGTGGTATTGCAAGTAGCGTAGAAAGTTGAATGCCGGAGCTAAAAGAATTAATATAAATTGAAACCAATGGGAGACCTTTTCTATGTCAGATATATTATTTTAAAAATCTTTTATTACTTGTTAAATTAATTCTTTCTTATTATATATATATATATATTATATAATATATAGTATATATACTGATTATATATAATATTATAATTATAATATATATAATATTATTATATATATTATTAATAATAATTTAATTTCTTCATTCTTCCCATGAACAATCGTAGGAGAAACATAAAATTACATTCTGCGATTGCCACCACTCTGCATTCCATGCGGGATCAACGGTGTTTAGACATAACAATATACAATATAAATTATATTAATATATAGTATATATATTATTATAATATAAATATATATTATATATAGGTAGTATATATATATATATATATATATATATATATATTATATTATAAAACTATATTTATTTTTTAAATATATTTTATATATATTAATATATATATATATATATATATATATATATATAGTTAAGAAGAACAGTTTTAATATATATAATTATATGTATATATATATATATATATTATATATATTAAAATCGGTATTCATATTTACGGTATTAAAATATATATTTTAAGTTAAATTTTTGGTTCCATAACCTAGATTTTGTTCTAAACATTAAGTTCAAAATTGATTAATTTTAACCTTATTCTATATTGTGTCCTAAAACATCTATAATTAATTTATTTAATAATTTATTAAGTAATATCATTAAATTATTATTATTATTATTTATATTATAAATTATTATTATTATTTATTATTATTATTATTAATTATTATTTAATTATTATTATATTATTATTATTATTTATTGGAACGAAAACCTCTCATTCTTAGAGTCCATTTCATTCAATGTAATTTAAATTAACAATTATTTTATTTGTTTTAATGAGTAAATATGATAAATTTTTTTGAATAAGTGATTTGAATTAAAAAAAATATTAAAATTATTATTATTTAATTATTATTATTATATATTTATTTAATTATTATTATCAATTATTATTTAATTAATTACAATAATTAATATTAATTTTGATATTATATTTATTATTAACAATTTATTATTTAAAACAATTTTAGAAAAATTGATATATTTATTTCCCCTTTTAATATCTCCTATGAATATTTATTTGCTGCTTTCATTTATAAAAAAAATAAAAAAATAAAACTGTAGAGTAAAAGCCTATTTAATTTTAAACTCCCAGTCAACCATTGCTTTTTTAAAAAATGCCGATAAAATAGTAGAGTTTTTTATATAGATTATTTTTAAAAACATTTCAATTGTCCCATTAAAATGCGAGAAGGTTTTTAAAAAAGGTACTAAGAATGAATTTATTTGGTACCTCTTACGAACAATTTTAGATTAAATTAATTTCATCCGGGATATGCAGAAATTAATATTATCTCTACCAATAAGACTTATGTATTATATTATTGATTATTTATTATTAATTATTATATGTATTATTATTATGTGATTATTATATTTTGATTATTATTATTTAATTATTATTTATATGAATATATATTAATTTATTTATATAAATTATTATTATTTCAGTTAAATTATATTATTATGTATTATTATGTATTTAATATTATTATACTATTATATTATATTATATTATATTATTATTATTATTATTAATTTTATATTATTATTATTATTATTATGATTTATTATTATTATTATTTTAATTATATTATTATTATTATTTAATATTACATTATTACTATAGTTAAATTATGATTATTTATATTTATAAAATATATTATCTATTATTAATTATTTATTATATGATTATTATTATTGATTAATTATTTATTATTAATTCATTATATTTTATTTTTATTATTTATTTAATTAATTATTATATTATTATTCAATTATTATTATTGATTAATGTATTAATTTTTATCTTAACTACACCTACGATATTTAAGATAATTGATTTATTAATAATAATAATAACATTTAGGGCTAGTACTAAGACATTGGGAAGGAATGAAAAATAGTATGCGGTATAGTTAGTAGTATCGAGGCCTTAGTAGTAGTAGTAGTTTTCAGGTATATGTAACATGTAAGTTCAGTAATAATAATAGTAGTAGTACTTATTATTATTATTGTTATAACCAAAATGCCGAATGATGTTGTTGCCCTCGATGTATTATTATTTAATTTTATTATTAGTCCGATTTCTACCTTCGTGGATTATGCTAGGCGGTACCACATATAATTATTTTGTACCCAAGTTAAACATAAACAAAGAAATACACACGTATATTTGATTTTTAATTTCCCGACTTAAGCTTTCTCAGAGAGAAACTGTATGAATATAACTTAAAGACTCTGTATTATGTAAACTCTGTGACAGGTCTCTTCTCGAATATAATGGGTAAGTAATGGACCTCTCAAGAGGTTACTATCAAATTTTATCGAAAAGAAAGCAGATTATGTAGAGAGATTCAAACACTTTAATAAAAACAGGAGGGACTGTTGCTTTAATACAGAATCGAAGGACAGACTGTGTTATTATAAAAACCTGCATACGGCGACAACAGGGAAGTGCATGTAAAAACTATAAAGTTAAATGCTATTTTGTGATTATATATTATAATTATTTTCACTAAACCGGTTCATTAAAGAGGCTGGGCAAAATCTAAACATAAATTACCAAAAATAATAAAGGAAGTGTGAGATAAATTTATTTTATTAATTTTTATTGTCAAAAGTATTATAAAATAATAATTCTCGAAAACACATCTTAGATAATTTAATCTTTTCTCGTTTACATTAAAGGAAATTTCCTAAAATAACAAGAAAAATATATCTATAATTATTATAACATTTATTATGTATTCCAATATGCTTTAATCATATTACTGTTTAATGCCTGAGATCTAATATTAAAATACAAAGCGCTCAATACTTTGATCATCATATAATTTCTGATAATAGCTCATAATTATAAGGTACCAAAATCTTATTAGTACAATATTATGTTACCAGATATCCTATATATATATAATAGGTGACCTTTAGTATATTATATTAGATACATTTTTCCATAATATTTATACTAGTAAAAATAGATTTTATTCATATTTTAAAGTATGATTAACTAGTAGTGATATTATATTAATGATACTAATATATATACATATAATGTATGTATGAGTATATGATATACTATATATATGGGTAATATAAATATATATATATAAATAATGGAGTGAATAGATAGTAATGATTATAGTTGATAATACAAAATATTTATATTATAGCACTATATATTACTAATAATCACTACTATTTATTATTATACATGTTATTGATACAATATATTATATATATATAATAATATATTAAATAATATATAATACTATAATAAAATATACTATACTATAATATATATATATAGATTCAATATATATAAATTTAATGTACTATTCACTAGATAAGTCTAGTTATAAATAGTATAATTATTTTATTCATTACTTATATGCATATTAAATTAGTAATATAGCATATATCCTTATACTATATATATATATTCATTATGTATTTTACATACCTAAATATTATATATTCAAGATATTATTAATATAACTTTCTGATGATTCAAGAAGGTTTTTTTATAGTCATAAAATGACTTTAAAATATAATACTTTATATACAATAGATAATTAGCTAATAGGTATACTATTTGTAATAATTGATCAAAAGTATATATCAATTATATATATAATAAATAATCATTAAATTATACAATAATGAACGTTTTCATTAACATATACGTATACTGGTAAATATATATATAATATATAACATAGTATGTGCTTTTATAATCGTTATCATGTGGTCTTACAATATGGCAGTAATTGATTTGTAATAAATAATATATAATATATATATAAAAACAAAATATAATAATATTCCCATTATTATATATATACTATATAAAGTATAATATATATATAATGCTATCAATTAATATCATATGAGTACTATGTCTATTTGTGTTTGCTATATAGATAATTATAATTGCAATCAGAAAATGTTAGACTGATTTTCAGTGGACAAATCCAATCACAAAATATTATTATATATATATATAATATATTAAAAGTAGCAATATTTTCTACGCTAATGGCACACAAACTAACCTTTGAAAAATTTAATAACTTTATTATCGTATATGATTGAGATAACATATTACACAATAACCCCATTTTGACAACCTTACCATAATACCTTCACATCGGCTAACATGTGCACAACATTTAAAGAGAAGCCTCAGTACCACTGCTTCCGAAAACCACGTCAGAGTAAGTCGATACTTTTTGTTATCATCTTCAATGCAAATGCGGTCGTTGCACTTTGGAATGTCTATCTGCAAGTCGATTGAAATCGCCACCCTTTTAACAGGATTCTTCATGCGAGGCCGCAAATAGATAGAATATCAGATATGGCAACATTTACCAAAATCTGTGAAGGAACTGAAGGAGGCATTAGAGAAAAGACAAACAGTCTGTAACGTGGCTGTTTGTCATATTTTATATACAGTAAGAGCGCAATTAGAAGGAAGGCAGAGAAACACGGAAGCTTCCCAGTGGGTATTGTCATAGTCGCATAGCTTCAAGATATATTATTCGCTTCATAAATGCTCAGAAACTGTTCTTAGGGTAGGACTTCGCGTGCTATCGGAAAAGGCGGCGGGAGATATCTAATCTGTACAGTAGTGCTCTTGTAACTGTTACGACCCTAAGGTTAATGAACTAAGAAAATGTGCACGAGAGACAATATAAGATGTCTAAAGAAACACTTTCCAGCATAGAGAGACTCCATTCTTGTAAACGCGTGAGTCTGCTTCAGAGACCTTTTAATATGTTGCACGTGGTGAGAAAATCTTCTCGGAGTTTCCACTCGCGACGTGAGTAGGTACCTTGGAAGCCTTCGAGTTCGAGGTCGCACAGTAACTACCTACGTCTCATCTCTCCATTTTACCTTCTTAGATCTGCGTATTCAACTAGTCTCAAACAAACCTCTTGAATTCATGCTATCCACCATGAGCACATGAGTCTCTCTGACACTTAGACAATAGATCTATTCACCTGTTGAGGCAGATCTTTAGGCAAAGTGCGTTGACATCAACACTTATGGGTACATCTGTTCTAATGGATCGTCAGGTGTCAGAGATATGATCATGAGGAAAAAATCAACAGACAATACTGTCGACAACTATCATCAGAAGATGATATTTTAGGCCTTCCCCGAGTCAAGTTCTGGATTACCTCCCACTACTCGTTTAGCAATGGTGTCATCACTTACGTGCGACTGTTGAACGGTCTGTCGACACGCTCATCGAGCTTCCATGGACTGGTATAACTATACAACTCGTAAATCTCGGATTTCGCGGATAATGATTTCCATCACCATACCCTTCTTTATCCAAATTGAATGTTCTGTAAACGTTTTCCGGAATAATTGTTATAACACAGAATTAATGTTTGCTCCTCTCTACGTAGCAGGGGAAAAGTAGGGGTGACCAGTTCTTCGTATGAAAACACGGTTCCTTCTACGACAGCACACCAATCTATAGTTGCTCCACGCAACAGCAACCTGAATGCGTTAATATACCAGCGGAACAATAACTTAGTATAGCTTGCGTTTTAGACTTATTTACAACATTTATATACTCTGAGAGCATACGACATTACAATCGTACGCCGCTCATTAACATTGTACACAAGAATAATGAAACGTAAACCACCTAGTGCTTGAGCCACGCGTTGTATTACCACATAACAGAAAGGTTCGGTCTCTAATTTTTTTTCATTATCTCAACCTCTACCTTATTATTATGATATTATTATATTATTATAAGTTGAATACATATATATATATAAAATAAGTAAAAGTAGCTTACAATATACTATATAGAATTTATACATAATAAGATAATATATATAATAAAGAATATATATATTAAATATAATTAAGTATATATATATATATGTTTATAAGAGCCTTAATACTTTATAATCACCATAGTATGAGAACAATATATTAGATATATATTCCCTATCATTATCAATTAGTGATTGAGTAAATTCAAGAGTTGTAAACAAACTACAAATTGCAATGTTTTATATTTTATTCGACCGTATTTCAATTTATTAATCAGACTTTTTATAGCACATTTGCTTGCTGCGCGCGGCGTAGTGTAGATTAGGTGTAGGGTTAGTGTGTGAATTTCATATGTAATATATCTTTTATTGCAGCGAAAAAATAAAGAGCTCACTAGCCTAATAATCTATTGCATTACGGCATATATGACATATATATATATATAAAAAATAACTCTTTATCAGCTCTACATTATACCGATCATTATCAGATGTATACGATATATATATATATATATAGTATGTAAAACGAAAGATATTAATTAATATATATATAATATATTATATATATTAAGAAACAGTATATATAGTTAATGATGATATATAATAAATATATAAATATATATATATAATAATAATATATTTATTAGAAATGACTATAATAAATACAATAAATAATATATATAAAATATATAAATATTATAGTATGTAAATATAAATATACTATATTATTATATATATATATAAATATATATATATATATATATATAATATTATACTAATACATACTAATACTATATGTATATATATAATAATGGTATATTTATTATAAAATATATATATATTAGAATAATATATACATATTTATATAATATAAATTATTATATATATATTACTGTATATATATATAATATTAATATATATTATATATATATATATATATATATATTATATATATATATATATATATATATATATATATAGTAATATATAATATAAATTATTATATATATATATAATATATATATATAATTATATATATATATATCATTTTAATATATATACTATAATACTACTTAAAGAGCTTATTCAATAAATATGGAGATCAGTTTATATATATATCTATTTATAATAAACTATATTAACTAGTATAAATAACTTATTTCATAATGTTTTTGTCAATGTTGTAACGGCTTTCAAGCAGCATTACAACTCCGGACAAATCCACTTCATGTGGACTAGATATACTAAGAATTTCTGCGCCTGCGGAGGAGTGGGGGTACGTGTTGTGCACAGAGTGTACCACACTATACCCACCCCCCCTCAGACCCTAGAGAGGGAGTTAGCTAAGCCAATAAAGGAAATGCCAGGAGCTTAGGGCTGGGTAACTTTCTCCATAATGGGTATTATTATTACTTTTTTAATGGCATATAACTTTTAAACTATCGTCCTCACCCTACCCACTTTACTTATCGGTTAAAACATGAGCACACTCAAATCTGGCTTTACTGTCCTCATGGACTTGACTCCTCAGTGTTTTAGGAAACTACTACTCCTCACAATTTCGGGGAAGATATTGATGTCGAGAGCAAGTGCTCCGATGGACCCCCTAAATCACATTAACATGACCCGTAACTACTCGGTGCCTAAAATACTATTATGTTGCAATTACTTTTACATAAACCATCATCAGTGTGTCTAGTTGCCTTGGGATGCAATGGTACAATCTGTGCAGATGTCTTAGCTCACCATTTGTTGCCTGAATCACTACACCAGCCCAGAATTACAATATGGGCTATCACGTTGATAACAAAGCACTTGTAGCACTCGCATACACACTTTTAACCCCAACCAAACCCCCTTGTTTTTCACCGAAGAAACCATAAGATGACTTTACCCAAATCACAGACCAAATCATATTAGGGATATACTCATATATACAATTCAATATATTAATGGCTTTAACCAACAATCCATAGAATTAACCATTATCCTGAAAACAAACAATATCTCAAATTAGCTATCTACAAGAAGCCCTCCCTCGCCCAAAAACACCCCTCTCCCTCTACATTCACTATTGTTACATGCCATATTTACCCCTTCCAACCTACCTCACCACTCCCTTTTTAAACCCACTGATCCACAACAGCATTAACATACATAATACCAACTACTACTATTATCCACACCACTTACCCGCCCCATGATAAAGTCCAATCTTGTTTCCATACTCCTGAACAAGACCACTATCAAACTATATCTTCTAATCCTTTTATATTCGCCACCCGAACACCCAAACTCCAGCCTCCCAAACAACTCACCCTCCCTCCATCAACAATAGCTACCATACCCAAAATTATTCACATCTTGGTAAGGCGACTTAATGCCCACTGACACACCGCCGGATAACGATATAAGAACTACCCATCTACTGGATTCCACCCGGGCAACCATATTCCTAATGAAGTTGGCATATCCCTGATATCAACTTAAAAAAAAACTCCCCACCTAGAATCCCCCCAAGCCAACATATCCCACTCAACCTATATCACCAGATGCCTATCATTTTTGTGTTCCCCCTCCCTACATCCAGACTAACCTAGAACACAACCACCTGAGACCTCAATCCAGATCATCTCCTACTATCCTCTATATAATCTCTGAACCTCCCCCCACCAAATACACTCCAAAAAAAAGATCACGATACCTAACATTTATCTAAACTACAAAAAGGCTTATAACTGGAAAAAGAAATTTACTAACCATATTGAATCCCATATAAACCTCTACACCAATACAATGACATTAACAACATTTAAACACCTATCCATTACACATCAACAACACATCTCAAATCAGACCAATCTCTACTCATAAATACCTAAGGGTCAAACAGAAAATCCTACAATAATCCTAAACTATCCCCGATCATCACTTATTAAACAAAGAAACTCCCTTCACCGAATAACATCAGATCAATTAACAACCACATTAACACCACTAACCAAATAACAACTATAAACACATTCTCAGAATCTACTAATCTCATAACCCTATGACATATATTAACAATGTTTACTCACTAGAATACCTATCAAGTACAACATTCTACGTATAAGACATAAGAAACCTCCATGCAGGTTATCAAAAAACTAAAACAACTCACAAAACAACCCTCATCCATCACACGATATACCCCCATTACCTTATTGCCGATCATCCCTCTACCTTCTCAAAACAACAAGCAACTATCGCTCGCGCTCGTAACGAGCAAAGAGGCACATTTATCGGCTAAATAACATTCCTCACGTAACCATACTATCTTCTGATTTAATTTAAGGTCTAACAAAAAACACTCAAAAAACTTCCATCAGATTCCTACATAAAGGAGGGCTCACCCTCATCTCCCTTACACAACACAACAAGTTATATCAGAGACAAATCTTAAACCCTAAAAAATTCACCAGCAACTAGGGACCAGGAGCGTATCAATCTCATAAACTTCTCAACCTGAAAATAAAAAAACCATCCCTATAAAGGTAAGAAAAGCTAAATTCTCCCTCAATTACAGAAATCTTAAACAAATCCTGGAAACTCAATTATATTACCCCAATCTGGAAACAAGCATTCAATATCCCAAAATTGAAACCCAAAAAAAGACCCCAATTCCCCATACCTCCTAATCGCCTACAAACTCTATCTTCTTTCTATCCACTCATTCAAGCAATAACTGCTGGAGAAAATCTAAATATTAAAAAAATTATACTCCACCAGTTCTATATATCTACCAGAATTCCAAATGATTTAAAGGCAATCATTCAACAACAACAGCCCTCACCTCCTCACACTAACACATAATTAATGGCTTCAATACCAATCCCCATCACATTCAGATCCATAACTTACGCATCGATCATTAACAATAAGCCCTATTGACTATACAGTTCACCAACATACATACCTTATACAATAAAATATTCTTACAATCCCCTCTATATACCTAGAAACAATGATAAAAATGGCTATTTCAATTTCCTTACCTAACAGATTATGACCATAGTCATCATAAAAATAACCCTCTATCACCTGCTATATTTAAATAACTAACAACGGCGTACCACAAGGGAACGCCATTCTTCTCTTTACCATTCCTCTTATCAATCTCTTTTACAAGCAGAATTCTGACCCACTCCCTACCTAAACCAATCACACCAAACTCTAATTACTTACGTACAACGACATCATGATCTCATTTCCTACAACATCCCTTGTTATACACAGCCACCGCGCACACACTCCAAGTAATACACTACAATTGATAGTGTGAAAACTGGACTACTGAGCAAACCAATATAATGAATGACAGCTTCCTCGCTTAAGAGCCTACACTCATTAGATATATACACTCTTCTTACATCCTACAGATTGAATACGGAGCCATCTAAATCCTGCTATTTTCCAACCCAATAGGTACTATTTGAACACACAACATAGTACCATCTTCCCCTAAAACAAACCCCAAAAAATATTACGGACTCCACTTACGAACATACTAGCATATGAACTTTCTCACCTCCCAAAGTCAATTCATTTCAGTACCGCAAAATCACTATCCTCAACTCCAACGGAAATTAAAAACACCCGCCGAAACCCATTCTCCCACAGAACACAAAACTTTAGCGACAGGAAACACACCCTTAACCTGTAAATAATATCAACAAACAATCACCTGCAAACTAATATAAAGAGCGAGACTCTCCCGCATGGTTCCGTTGTTTTTCTGTTAATGGTAAAAGACCACACTATCACAATCTCACCACCTTTATTAAACGTAAAATTTGGACAGATGTAAAACTCATATATATCCTCTTGCGCGTACGAAGACATAATCACTGGATGATTCTACTCATAAGACTACCGCCCCACCAATTCCAACATATTACAATAGGAGCTGAGACTAGGAACACATCATACCTTCCCTCACATCCCTTATCCTCATCTTTGTAAAGATGTATGGACACAATTTTACACAGAAAAACTCACTCAATCACACACACACTCCCATACCAATTCGGGGCCCACTCAATACTCTCCACTCCCACTTCCGATTATATCCACCAACATATAAATCCCCCCTCCTCACCAGTCAAACTTTATAATGACATCTACAACAACATTCCTCCCCCACCCCCAATAGGTCTTGGCTCTCTCACAAATCCATACAACAATTAACTAAAACACATTCTACAAAATCGCCCGCAATACAATACTACTCAAATCACTGTACCCATCCCCGAATCAAGCTCACCGCTCCATGTAAGAATCACTGGTCCAGAAGAACCAAATTAAACCTCGCCCGGACAGACAGGCCACTCACCCATCTTATTGCAATATAAAGTTCAGATTCAAACTTGGACAACGTTATATCCCCCATTTGCACTAAGATGTCGTATATACCAGGACACAATGGAGCACTTCCTTCTGGATCCCCCTCGACGCCCCGTAACCACTCTTGCTGTAACTTCAATTCTTGACCTGTGGAACCCGCCCAAGAGATGGCGCTTTCTAGGGTTGGGTCGCATTTTTACTTCGATTGAAAAGTTTTGATGATATTTCGTAATATAACGTAAAATATCGCAAAATATCGTAAAGTATCGAAAAATATCGCAAAATGTTTGACCTCAATTTAGTGTTTTTATTCCCCATTGCCACCGAAATTAATAAAAAAAATTAAGAATGTTTTATAAAAATTTAGTTTTGTGGCAATAGATTCTAAATACATAAGATGAAAAAATCTAGACAGCCTTAAAATTAATGCATGTTATATTTAGTCTTTAATTAAAATTTAATTTTAAAACCCAAATACTCGTATATAGTTAGCTTTAGTTAGGTCTCTAATGCTTTTTTATTGTAAGACTCAAATGTATACAATGTATATATTCTAATAAACCCATCAATGTATTTTTTGAAGATAGAAGTGAATTTATAATTTGTTATAGTATAGGATTTTAAGATTTTTATAGAAATTTGTGGAGTTCATAATGTTATTTAATGAATTGTAGTCAACAAAAAACTGCACCTGAAGAGGTTTCAGAAAGGAAACAAAATTTGTGCTTAAATTTATTAAAAAAGATGTTCTAAATGAATTACTGAGTTGCACGTCTAAATTTATTATTAATACAAGATACTCCCACAAGGGCTTCTATATGATACATTATAATCTAATATTATATATATTATTATATATATATTATTATATATACATATATTAGTATACTATCATATCCTATAGATATATAATTAGTAAATATAATATTTTGAGATACAATATCTCAAGTATATTTAATATTTACCGTATATTATATATATAGTATATATATACTATATAACTAGTAGTATATATAATAATAATATGGTTAAGTTATATATGGAGTTATATTCATATATATATCACTATATATATATATATATATATATAGTATATATTATATATATTTACCCTATTATATATATATATATAGTTATTTACACTGGCGCCCCGTTATCGGCAAAATTTAGGGGGGGGCCCAAAATTATATTATATATATTATATATATATATATAATATATAACATTATATATATATACTAAATGATATATATATATATATTATATATATATATAAATATAACCACTTTATTATCAGCCTTATTGTCATTATATATATATATATATATATATATATTATTTATATGTAGAGAGCAAAATTTTCTACTTATAGTAAAAAATATAAGTACATATATTTATATGATTATTATATATATATATATACTATCAATATATATAAATATATATATAATATTATCTTATAGTAACAAGTGTTTTCAAGGTTTGAAAATCAAAAATGATAATTCCACAGCCCAATATTTATAATATCTTTCATAATTTACGAAAAAGTTTTATTTCCAAATGAGTATATAACTAGTAAGATGTCTTATATTATAAAGCACGACTACGCCTTTTTAGCTAATGAAATAAGAATTTAATATTTCTTTTTTTTCTTTCTTAAAATCATTATATATTTATCTTATCAAGTGATTTTTTGGACCTGAACGTTTCCCCCGCGAATTGCCCTAGTTAACATAGGCCATTAATCTTTAGTTGGAAAATGTTGACCTTAGCCACGTTTTAATATGTCGTAAGGTACTAAACGACCTTTCACTTGCACAAGTAGTTGATGGAAGTGTGGAAAGTACTTTGATAGCTTGTGGAACTGTTGGGAAAAATGTACAATGATTTTGTAGTAATGTGCTGTAACTCATTTTCTCATCTATTTGTTCCCTATCTTAATCATTCCAGAAATTAAACAAAGATTCTGCTTCACCGAATTAGGTTTTTCAATATTATTTCAGGTTATAATGAGTTCAATTTTTTTTTAAATATCGGAATCGGTTAATTTTCTTGTTCTAACTGGTGCAAAATGCAAGAAAGGTCGATTTATATTGTGTTCCGAAAATTTGAAACTCAGAGATGAAATGAGAGAATCAAAATAAAGTATAAATGTGAAATTCTGTAGCAAATCCTCAGCAGAACTTTTTGATGTCCCTGAGGCTTGAATTCCTTTGGAACTGCACTTGGAAATGAAAAATCTTGCAAAAGATTCTTAGATTTTAAAAAATTTCCCTTTAAAAAGAGACTGCATTATTTTCCTTTCTATATCAGTTTTTAAATATTAAAAGTTTTTCTAGTGACAATGAACCGTCATCCAATTTATACTTTAGTTTTAAGAATGTTTCCTTAGGCTCCAAATATGGAACTCATATTCGTCATGATTAATTAAACAGCATTAGAAATGCAGAGACTCCTGCATGCCGAGAAAGCTGACATACTGCTAGTTTCGTGTGCTGTGCGTTACACTGGATCAGATGAGAGATTTTTTAATATAATTTAGTTTTGGCTAAAATTGTCTAAATATCCTAGTTATCAAGTACTTGGGCGAGAGCCTAGTCGGGATTTCGGCATAACCAATAGTATATAATTGGCAGCACACGCACATTTCTTGCGAAACATTTTTCATTTTCCACCGAAATTTCCACAAGGAGGAGTGTCCGTATTTGTTTGCCATCAAATATCCCAGCTTTTCGATCAATTATCCATGCTTTCTTTATATTTGTATAATAAATTATTTTACATACTTTAATGGTATTTGCGAAAATTCCTGCGAACTATTTAGGTCATTAATTATTAAATTGATACGATGGGAACAGCAATGAAAAAATTTGGCTTTAGGTACTGAATCTCTTATTAACTTCTGAACTCCATTTTCTTTGCCATCATGGTGGAGCAACCGCGCATGTCAACCAGTCCAACAAGCTTATCTCATATTTAAATTGTAACATCTCGTGTAGTAGAACAATACTAATGCTCTGGCTTATATCTTCCAAGCTTTAAGTTTTTTAATAAGAGTAAAGCCTTAAAATTCTTCACGTATATCGAGAGGGTTACTTTGAAACTTACAAAAATCGATAGCTGTTCCGTTGTTCCGGATATGTCTGCTGGCCTTCGTCTGCTAAAAGAGAGAAATATTTACAATTGTTTATTTCATTCAAATTTTGATTACATATCAACTTTCCACAAATAAATATAAGTTTATTCTGAATCATATGTGAGGTGTATTTAGCTTTTACTCCGCTTGATTTCAAATGTTCCACAAAAACAACATCTCCAGCTTTTACTCTGAATTTGAGCAAATCGGAAAAATTGACGGTATCTGCAGTGCTACCTCTAATAGCGACATCATAAGTGCAACAAAATATTAAAGTAGAAATTATAGGTGCCAATTTTTGCCTATTTCTTTTTAATAAATAAGGGCTCAGCAACATGCAGTTGCTCAGTTACACTAACACGTTAGTAGGCATGCATATAACGCGCTTAGGTCTATATAAGCCTATTTATTCCTATCTTAAATTCCTTGCTGCTACCCATCATGATCCAGGGCCACATCTAATAATATTAAGAATTGTGCTGCTTACTCACAATATTGTTGCGAGTGAGGCAATACATTTATGACATACACTGAATTTGTGCATTTTGGACATTGTTAGCAACATGAATGCATGTCTTTATATTTCTTAGGAAGTGAGAGCTTCACAGTAAAAGGAGCTCAAAATAGATATCTCTTTTAGATAGAATGTCTAATATAAGCCAACACAATCTTATCTAATAACTGATCCTTTCATCAATATTTTAGAATACGCTAGCCAAGAAATGTGCAGAATTTTGCAGATCTAGCTATTCATAAAGTAAAGGAAAGAAGTTTTTCCTCTTTAGCATCTTTAACATTGTTAACAGTAAATTGGTGTGCCCCCCTGTACGTATTGTTCATTGGTTGTGTCACCACCGGTTCTTGTGTTTTCATATGGTTTCCTTTTCTCGGGGGGTTTTTAAATTCACCAAGGAATAAGAGCACTCCTTAAAAACTACTTATATTAAGGAAATATCCTCATGTTTAGAATTATTGATTTCCAATCTACTGTATATTTTCCCAATATTTGCACGCGCCCGGGACATTTCTGTCCCATCATGTGGTACTGCACAGGAAAGCAGTATATTTGGCTTGAAAAACTCAAGTACGTTGCCCTATAGCGACACCTAGACATCTTAAGTAAGCACAAATATAGTAGTATTGCGCTTCAATGACATTTCTGACGAGTTCTATGGAATTATCAGCAACACTACTGAGCATACCGTCACTCACATGGGTTCTAGTATCAATTCCACAAGTGTAATAAACGTTTATCTTTAATCCTAGGGTGACCTATTTTTAGAGATATAGCCATGCCTTATCATTTTTTCAGTATTACTTTGTCCAGATAATAATAATAATATTTTAACCACCTCCACTATTCTTTTTGGCTTCTCAAGCACTACAAGTAGTTAACAATCTCTCGTTCTTCCTAGGGACTATTTTTGTGCGAATTACTCAACCTATCTCTCATCGTATAATAATTCCCTATTAAATGTAGAGTCATCATAAAAAGCTATTATGCATCTACAGTCTTAATATATCGTGGAAAAACAAAAAACTCTTACTTACAATTCCAGCAATTATTTTCAAACGTCTTACACTCTTCGGATTGGAACGCAAGCACAAACGGAACTGACATAGAGGAGGTACCTACATTAGCTGTGCGCTTACACGTTATGTTCTGTAAGCAAAGGCGTAGAGCCAATCCACCTTCAAACCTACTGAGTCTTCATCAGCCACAGAGAGTAGTTTGCTAAGTAAATAAAACAAAAGAAAAATTAGGCGTCATTTCTAAGCTATCGATATCACTGGGAAGTCCCTGACATAGTATCGAGAGTAGTAGGCTTAGCAAACTTCACTGTAATAAATTAATTACACTATAATAAGGTTAGCCATCTGACTGGATGGAAGAACCTCCGCAACTCTGCTTCTCTGTTACGATATATATTAAATGTATTACTTTTGTGCCTAATAGGTCTATCTAAGTAGTTACTAATTTTTCAAATTGATATATAGCTAATACACTATATATATCATAGAATATATATTACCAATCAGTACTCAGGATACAACTTATAAGTGCATATTATCAAGATACTATTCAATACAAGTACGTTTCTGAGTCAGCCAATTTCTAACCTTAAAAAAAATTATTTGTGAAAATCTCTCCACTGGAGATGCACAAAACACTACCAGAGGTGGACCTGGGCCGACCGACTTCACCCGACTTGGCGCCCCTCACATTAACGAGCGCGCCAATTGGACGATATATATAGTAACATATTATAATATATATATATAATCATTACATAGTAGATTATCATTATATGAGGCATTCTCTATATAATACATATGTAAGACGTACTATAAGTTATACCACATAATGCTTATATCCCTAGTCGAAATTATAAATATCGTATATACCATAGACTAAGATAAAACACTTGTTCATGGCTACTGTAGATATCAATATCATGTCGGAAAAATAAGGATAAAAACGTACTATAATATAATATAATTACACAGCGCCTTTATTAAGTATATACGCTGAGAATCTTGGTCCGAGAGTTTCCCCCGATCAACATAAATATTAAGTATAGGTAATATCTTCTTCTGTTCTTATTAGGGCTTTAACACTTTTTATTATTGTAGAATTCAACCTACGCCAAAAAATACGGGAGTGCCAGCATGATGGTGGGCTAACGGGGTCTGTGAAGAAGCCCCATATAGAGAGAACCCTGACGGAGTGTTAGGAATAATTTAATGTCAGTATATAATAAAACTAGGTATGTATGAATTAATCATAGCAAAATCTCAGTAAGATAATATATTATATGTAGAATTATAATACAGTACACACTATATATTTTACTACGAATTACTTAATTAATATCTGTCACTTATAATCAATAAATCCAATTACCTAAGTAAAATAATTTTACACACCTTTTTAAATGTTAGACTACAGCCTGGTAGTATTAGTAAAAGTATTTTTTCTTTTTTTATTCCCTATAAATATGGATAGCCGAACTTTTGAAATAGCTATTCGCGAGAAATAAGTCAGAGAAATAGTGATTAATTAATCGGTATATATATACCGAGAATTATTTCGAGTATATTTCGGTACTCAGAATTAACTTTATAAACCGAAAATATTTCAGGTATTTTCGGTATTCTGAGGTTACTTTTTATTCACTATTTACTAGGTAATTATATACAACATCAAACCTATATAACATATATTAATTATATTATATATATATATATATTAATATATAATATTATATATATATAATATATATATATTAATATAAAATATATATTATAATTATATATATATTAATATATATTATATAATTAATATATAATATATATATATATATATATATATATATATATTAAATATATATATATATATATTATATAATATATATATATATTATAATTAATATATTATATATATATATTAATATAATATTATAATAATATATTATTAAGATATATATATATTATATATATATATATATATATATATATTATATTATATATATATAATAATATTAATATATATATAATTAATATATATTATATATATATATATATATCATAATATTATTAATATATATATATTTATAAATATATTAATATATATAATATTATAATTAATATATTTAAATATATTATATATATTATATATTAAATATATATATATTATATATATATATTATATAATATATTATTAATATATATATATATAATATATATTTAATATATATATATATATATGATAATATATATTATATAATATATATATATTAATATAATATATTAATATTATATTATATATTTAGAAATACATTAATATATATATATATATATATATATAATTAATATTATATATATTTAATATATATATATAATATATATAATATTATAGAATTAGTATATAATATATATATAAATATATATATTTAATATATTATATATACTATATATATATTTATATAATATATATATTAATATTATATATATATTATATTAATATAATATATAATATTATATTAATATTATATATATATATATATATATTATACCATATAATATTATTATATAATATATATATATTAATATATATTAATATATATATATATATAATATATATATACTATATATATATATAATTAATATATATATATTATTATAATATAATTATATTAAATGAAATATATAATATAATTATATAATATATATATATATCAGATATATATAATATTATAATATTATACTATAACACTCCGTACAGTATTTACTCTTATATAATATATATGAGCTTTTCAATCACTCATGGTACCAACCATAATATATAATATATATAATATATATTAATATATATATTAATATATATAATATATATAATATATATATAATAATATAATATATACTATATATATTATTATATATAATATATATATATATATATATAATGGATATTATATATTAAATATATTAAATAGTATGTGTGTGTGTGTGTGTATATGTATTGTGAATGGTTAGTGTGTATACCAGCGAGCCGTATAGTTAATAGACGAGCTGAATATATGGAATATATATGAAATAGGTACCCTCAAATTTCGAACGTAGTTCAAATTTTTATTATAGGTACAAGACCTGAACTAGTCACTATCGAGCATTATCTACAAGGAGAGCGAGTCATCGCTTTTCATTGACCATAGCTGAGGAATATCGCATCCTAGTCACATACCAATATAGCGTAGCGTAAGCGGACGATTCTTAGTATATATAATTAATTAAAGAGTCAGTAGCTATTATATAGTTATCCTTTAATAAATTATACTGATAATTAATATGTAAGAATGTAGTATTTCTATATCTTGTATTCTATCATTTTCTGTTAATTATATATTATTATTATTATTTATATATATTACTTACAACCTATTTTTACGCCACTATCTACTATGGCATTTATATTAATATTATCCTATCTTTATATATCGAGCAGTTATATTACTAGTATTTACGCTTTTTATATAAATTATATTTGAATTTGCAAATTGTAAAACCATTAGTATGTATTATATCTATATATATGTTGTTTATCCATATAGTGTAGTGTGGATCATTATTATAAGCGGATGCTATAAATCTTCTTAAAGATAGAATGCATTGGGATGTAAATTTTATCTAAAATAGCAATTAGTTTTTGGATACACACAGTAAGCAGCAAAGAACACGTCATTATTTATCACATGTATAATTATTGCTAATGGATTTATATTGCAAATTCCATTATTTATAAGCCTAGTTTCTAATTTGCAACTGCCAAAAATTACTATATATACCTTGATGCCGAATATATGAAGATAATAGATATTTAAAAGTTAAATAATTAGTAGAGTAATCAGTATAATAATTTAACTTCTATACACCTCACAACTTATCATGTATAATTATATCTTGATGTATTACTACATACCTACTTAGTTAAGGAAAAAAATATATATGTATATATAAGTACTCTGCTAACGAATGATAATATAAATAGAGATTTTCACAAAAAACTATTTTAATTAATTCTTACTATAATATTGTGTTTTACCTCAGCTTACCAAAATATAATAGTTTCCCTTTTTATTTTTGAGCAAAGATAAATTATAAATAATACATGTCTTATATTATATCCACATATAATAGACTATAATATATTATCTATAATATATATATAGTATTTATACATATTTATGAGATTGTTAGAGTTATGTTCATTTCTGTTGTATACGAAGTCGCCACTACCACCACTTATTTACCCAAAGGGTAAATTGAAGATTAATAATGGGCTCTAAAATTCCTGAGATATTCACGTAATGGCACTATACAACTGAGTATGTGCACATGTAGTGCGCTCTATGCAAGCAATTCCTCTCTCACGCATCACTCTCATCAACTCATTCATCCTATTCATGCGGTCATCTCCTCTCTCTCTCTCTCTCTGTCTCTCCTCTATATATTATATTATATTATATATTATCATATAACATATATAAAATAATATATATCACATTATATATATATAATAATAGTTAAAATTAAATTATAATCGTTAATGTATTATACTATATATATATATATATATATAGATATAATAAAAAATAAAAATAAACTTAGAATATGAATAAATTATATAGTATAATATATAATATATATATATATTATATATATATATTTATATATATATACTTACGTTAGTATATATTGTATAGTATATAGATTATATATATATTATATATATAAATAGAGGTGACTCCTGCACTCGTTCTACTCGTGCTCACGAGTTAACATAATAGAAACGATCTATTTTTTGCAAATTTCATAATGTTACAATAAAATTCTCTTATATTTTTGCGAAAGTTTGGTCAAATAAATGAAATTTTTTGAAATTAAAACGAAAAAGGTAAGATTAAACCGCTATTAATTAACGGCTTTTATTAAAATCCACACTTAAATCAGCGGCAGTTCAGAGAAATCGAATATGGAGACGCCTATCTGTGATTTATGAGTGACTTTTAAAAATAAAAGTTAATTCATGGAATAATGAATACTTATACACAAACGATTAGAGAAACAAAAACGTTTACTGAGAGAGAACTCATGTTAAGTATTTAAATATATGAGTTATCTATTATATAATATAGTTTATATAAATTATATTTTATTATATATATATATATATATATATATATATCTATATATTATTAAATATTTAATAGAAAATATAGAATATATTATAATTATTATAATATAATACTATATATAATATATTATATATTATTATAATATATATTATAATTTAGAGAGAGAGAGGGAAGAAGAAGAGAAAGAAGACCACCAGTAGAGCTGATATGAGAGATGTACAGAGAGAGAGAAGGAGAGAGAGAATGAGAGATGAGAGAAGAGAGAGCCACGATAGTAAGTTACTAGGAAGGGCCACTGCACTAATAATACAAACTTATTATACATATATATAGCAATAATAATACAAATAAACTCACTCATATATATATAATATAATATATATACGTTTATTTATAAAGTTAATAATAATATACTATATATATAGCTATATATCATATATATATATATTTATATATATATATATCAAAGGCCTCAATGCAAATCATGGAGTTGTGGGAGGATGCAAGTCAAGTCAAAGGTTCGACATGGTCTAATAGCGGCCGTTTTGAATGTGTTTAACATCATAGATTTGCAAAAAGTAGAAGAAGGAAGTGAGTATCAGACCCTTACAAGTAGTGAATGTAAGAAATTAGAATGAGCATAGGCTGTTAATCTACTGGCCAAAAAGATATGGGAAAAGGAGGTCATGCCAAAAAAAACAAAATAACTTTCAATTACTCAAAATTTTATGTTAAGAATTTATCTAAAAACAATGCAAGTTCAAATGGAAATAGGGAATCAAACAACACCAGAGATAAATGAAAAAGAGAACCATCAAACCGTTTTTATTTTTCAAAAATCATTCATAAAATACGCCCTTAGTCAGAGAAGGAGTCATGAATGCATTTCTGTATAATTAATTGTTTAGCGATGTAATAGAATGACCAACAACTGTTTTCGTGCGGCCATCACAAAAATGCAGCTCGTCCGTCAGTAACGACTATATGAGTATTGCTTTATCCCCTGACAGAGAAATTAGTGGCAATGCTGGGATGAAAGACCTCGACACAATTCACGGCACTGAATGTTAATCAGTGTTAGCAAAGGGCCAACTTGCTGTTGCCATAAAGTGTTGCCAGTTATTTAGAGGTCTTGTAGCGTTGCCTAGGTATGAATTTATGAATGTAAAAACAAAAGTGAATTATAGTTCAAAAGGGCGAGGAATTTGAAAGTATAAAAAAAAAAACACTTCAAAGAGTTTGTAATAGAAAACTATTAATATTCTCATAAATGGGCGTAGGAAACAGGGGGGGAGCAAGCCCTTGCCCCCCCACCCTAAATCTTGGGAAATAAAAAGACATAGAACCTTGAATGTTTGCCAGACGAAGACGTTTTTCTACTCTATATAGTAGAAAAACTGAAAAAAAGGTACAATCAATCGATATATACTGAAGGAGCAATTACTAAATACTAACGTATTAATAAAACATAAACTACTTTATATATAAATTTTACTGAATTGGAGTTTGGTTTGTCATATTGGCTCCAAATCAAGTAACTGTGTGCTCTTAATGATCTATGTTTAGTCACCGGGGTTTTCTGATGATCTCCAAAGGTAAGCATGTAAGTAAAGCATTTGAGGGCGGCTGATAAACAAGCTGCTATATATATATATTATAATAAATAATATATTAATATAAATATAATAAATAATATATATATAATAATATAATATATAATATATATATATATTATATATATTATAAATATATATAATAATATATAATATAATATATATATATTATAATATTTATATATATATTATATAATATAATAAATATTATAATAATATATAATATAATAATATAATTATATATATATAAAATATATAATATATATATATAATATAATAAATATAAATATAATAATATATAATATATAAATAATATAATTTCTACTATATATATAATATATATATATATATATAAGATAAAAATATAATACTAAATAATAATATATAATATAATATAATATATCAATAAGATATATTATATAATAATAATATATATATAAAAATCCAAGCTACGCCCATGAATTTATGCCTATTACCTAAATGTGAGTGTGAACATAAAATAAATACATAGTGGGTTTCCTCTTTCAAAGAGAGTGGGTGGGAAAAAGGTTGGTGAGATGTGTGTGGTGTGTGTGTGTGTGTGTGTGTGGTGTAGTGTTGTGTGTGTGTGTGTGTTGTGTGTGTGTGGAGTAGTGTGTGATGTAAAGAGGTGGCTCCTCTTAAATCCTGCTATACTGAAAAACAACTAGGAAGACTGAAATGTATTTTTATCAATTTAATTTAATGGATATCGAACTACTTAGACCAAATAAAGGAGAAATATTCCAACTCCATACCATAGTATAAACATTACAAAGGCACATTGGGCAATATCAGTGCTCGCATATCGAGCATTAAATATTAGGAAAATAATTATTTCGATATCAATTCGCATTCGCGAATTAATAATATATTATATAATATAAATATATATTATAATATATAAAATATAAATATATATATATTTATATATATATATATATAATATATATTATATAATATAATATAATATATTAGTAATAAATATAATATATATTATAATATATATAATTATATATATATATATTTAATTATATTTATATATAATAGTAATATATATATAAATATATA
The DNA here is from genome assembly GCA_015478945.1 of Trachelipus rathkii. Taxonomy (NCBI): domain Eukaryota; kingdom Metazoa; phylum Arthropoda; class Malacostraca; order Isopoda; family Trachelipodidae; genus Trachelipus; species Trachelipus rathkii. Next base: position 29,457 of record JABUQX010078499.1, read on the forward strand.
AATATTATATTATAAAATATATAATATATAACAAATAATATATATATATAATATAATATAAAATAATCATATAGTATATATAACATATGGGATTACGTAAGTTTACGCATAGAAGCACATATCGCATATCATCGAAATAGTTAAAATAAATTTTTCACAATTCGCTAATTGTAAATAGATATTCCATCCATATCTGAATATATATATATATATATAATATATAATATAAATATATAAAATAAATAAAATAAATGAATATATGTTAAATAAAAAAATATATATAAATTGTAATATAAATAATATATGGGTAAATAAAAGATATATTATATAACTAAATAATATATTATATATATAAAATATATATACTTGTTGAAAGATGTTCTTTACACATGATGCTTATTCTATCTAAAAGAGGATCTGAGGGCGGACTTTTTGATTATCCAAATATTTCACATGTTTATCAAATTTTTCGATTTTTCATTATTTTGTTTCATCTTCGACAATAATACGACTTAGATATTTAAATATACCAAACTAATTGATATATTAAATTATATAATAACTATATAATAAAATTTAAATATATAAATTAAATATAATATATAATATATATATAATATATATATATATATATATATAAAATATTATAATATAATAATATATATAATATATAATATAACATATATAATATAAATAATATAATATATAATATTTATATATAATAGTAATAATAAAATAATTATATAATATATATAAAATAATATATATATAATAAATTTTTTAATTTAATATAAATAAATATAATATATATATAAATATATAAAAATAATATAGTAATATATAATAATATATATATTAATAAATAAATATAGTATTATATATATATATATAATCAGGCTTGGAGTTCAAGTACATTTTGTCAAGTACAAGTACAAGTTCAAGTACTCTAGAATATGTTCAAGTAAACAAGCACAATTACAGTATACTAGAATTTGTTCAAAGCACAAGTACAAGTACAAAAAGATAGCAATGGTATACAAAGTACAAAAGTGCAAGTACAAGTAACTATTATGAACTTGCATATATATAATAAAATAATATATTAATATAATAACATATATAATATAATATAAAAATATAATAATATAATTAATAATAATAATAAATCTAAATATAATATATATATAATAATAATAATATAATATATAGATAAAATATATATATATAAATAAATAATATATAATAATATATATAATATAATATATATATATAAAAAAAAATAAAAATATTAATATGAATATAAAAATTAATATATAATAATATATATATATAATTATATACGAGTATATATAATATAATATATATATATATAATATTATATATATATATATATCATATATAATATTTAATAATAATATAAATATATATTATATACTTATATATATATATACTATTAATAATAAACTTGCAACAACAACCCACTTTCTCATATCAAAAGACCCAAAAGACTGGGGTAAGGTGCGTGAACATGCACTGAAACAGAAAAATAGTAGAAAAGAAATATGACCAAGTCGAAAATAAAGCCACAGCCTTAACCGGAAACCCCTATATTAATACATATTAATAGAGACATACGTCGCAGTCCAGAAATCCACCTAGAGCATCAAGGAACGATGACGGACCCTCATACCAATGGCATCATCGTCAATGATGGGGGATTCATACCCTTGGTCCAGGTGGGAAAAACTAAAATAGCGAACAAACCCCAAAACACTCCGACCTTTACTACCTGTTTAATGAGTCCAAATTTCTTACTCGCCTTGCCAATTACAGATATCTATATCTCCTAAGCAGCAAATATCCATTAACAATACTGAGATCAATACACAGCAATCCTATCGGATCTCGGAAACACCAACGCCACAGACTAGAACCCTATTCCCACTCAAAAAAAACACTCACACTATACCATTCCCGTTTAACTCAAAACCGAGAACCGACTATCATAACACATAAAAACCTTAATAATCTCCACGATGAAACCAAATAAAAACCAATAACTCAACGTACTTTCCATTATTATTCTCTCATAAATCAACACACCTTCTCTTTTCCAACACACTACAAATACTCTCAATAAATAATTTTCCATTCCTGTTAAATATCATGTTTCCACCTTTTTGCTAACACATCAAAACTTCAACATTCTCTCACTTATAACATTCAATTCACAATTCAACCATCTGCTAACTTTCCATTTTACCTTTTCCACCATTTCGTAACACAAACATTCCTCATTACCAATATTTTCTAAAATTCATTTTACCTTTCTTCTCGTACTTCTCTCTCACTCTCTCACTCTCTCACTCTCTCACTCTCTCACTCTCTCACACACATTTCAATCAATTTCTGTTACTAACCCGTCTTATTCTCTATTGCATTTTCTCGATTTATTTTTGTAAACTATAAGAATGAAGAAAATTCTTTAAGAGGGTGTGGAGATGAAAAAAGAGGTAGGGGAGATTATAGGGAGGGAAGAATAGATGGAGGGGAGATTGTGTTAGTCAGTTTTAAATTTTACTGATTTACGGATTTAGGGTATGTAAAAAACATTGACAATTATAATAAAAATTGTAACAAGTTTGAAAATTCAAAGATCAATAGATCAAATAGAATTTCAACTAGATCAATAAGTCAAGTAGGATCCGGCGAATGGACAGAGGATTGTGAGAGGGCAAGTGGTTGATTTACTGAATTTTTACTGATTTAGGGTATGTGAAAAAATCGTTAAATGGGTTTAACTTGGTATAACATTGAAAGCATTGGAGGATGTAGAGTGGCAGCAAACATAAAGTTAAAAAAATAAATAAATAAATTGGAACTTTTTGAATCTAAAGATTAAGTTGAAAAACCAAAAAAGCTCACTCGTTAAAAGCTAAAAAAAAAATTATAAAAATTTATTAAAAAGAAAAATTCTGAACACGTTTGCGTTCTCGCGGGGTTTCCGGCGCCCGGAATCGCGCTGTGCGGGGCGCCGGCGCCGCCGGTTCCGCGCCGGATTGCGCGCCTGCGGCGCCACACGTCAGACCGGGGCCACTGGCGGGAACCTTTCCTTTCTCGCAGGGGTCTGTACCAAAACCATCATATTTTCGAAAATTCTATGACCTTTATGGTAAACATATTTTGTATTACAATGTATTGTATTATTATAACAAATTATTTACTAACGCAGCACGCACGCGAGCCAAGCCACCGGAAGCCGGTTTGCCGGATCCGAACCGGGTCCCTGTTCGAGACATTTCACTCGTTTCCCTTCATTCTCTAATGACAAAATTAAACCTGTCTACGTCATCTTCAATTTTTTTTAGGGGGCGGGGGGTTCAGCACCCCCCCCCCCCTATGGGTGCATGGCCAGTAAAACCTTTCGGTCTACGAACGAGGGTTCTACCGTCACCCCCTATGGGGTGTTTAAAATTTAGAAGAAGAGGGACCCCATGTTAGGCCAAACTCTATCCGTTTTAACTAGAAGTGAAGGTTTCGTTGGCCGGTGCGGTGTGCGGTTGCTGTGCAGGCGGGGCGGGTGGCTTAGCGGTGTGGTGATTTTGTGCGGGTCGTGTGCGGGTTTCTTGCAAGGGCCCATTATACAGTTATTAAATATATAAAATTTTATTTATTTATTTTATTTATTTTTATTTTAATTTTTAATTTTATTAATTTAATTATTTATTATTATTATTTATAATTTACATTTATTTATTAATTATTTATTAATTATTTATTATTTATCTTATTTCTTATTTTGTTTTAATACTTTGAAAAAAAAAACCTTCGCTTTTTTCTTCTTCCAAATAAGAAATAATTTTTCCTCCTTTTCCAATTCGGAATTTTTATTCAATTATTTAGTTATCTATTTCAAGATTTAGGAAAATCGTAAATTGGATTATGATACACGTGATAATATTACATTATTATATTATATATAATAATATATATATATATATAATATATATTATATATATATAATATTATATATATAATATATATATATATACAAATTAATAGATATTAAGATTAAATTTTGATCTTTAATCACCTTTATATTCGCTTTAGTTTAAATGAAGGTCAGCTAATATAAAAAGCAAGAAATATTTATAAACTTCGCTCGGCTCAATTTTTCATAGTTCTTCCTGCGAGGGGACTCTTCTGTTTATTCCAGGGTTTTCGTAGGAATCTCGTTTGTTTTTTTTGTTACTATATATTCCGTTAAATAATCAATTATTATTTATATATTTCTAAATTAATTTTGTGATTAAAAATAATATACAGAAAAGGAGTATCAACAATTATTTTTTTTATTTAATTTTTTTTTGTTATTAATAATTTAAATTAAAATAAAATTAGAAATTTTCTTTTTGTTTTTACCAATAACATTCTTAATGTATAATTTTAACATGTATAAATAACGAAAATAAAAATGCATGATATAGCCCGAAATAAAAACCTTCGAATTGACACTCCTTTGTGACAGGCGGGCAATATTTTAAATATTAAACTTTTAAATGCAGAGGTTTATCAAACAAAAAATATAAAATAAATTTTGTATTCGTATAAAAGTCGTTGTGGAGGAATGGAAATCTGGAAGGGATCAGGAAACTGTTCTGGAAGGAAGTAGAAAACGAACGAAATATAATGTTAAAATAAATAATAAAACAAAATACTACTTTTCTCAAGTTTAAGATATTTCATTAGTTGAAACTATCTGGGTCAGATTCGAACTTCTTTTCTGAATTCAGCTCCCCTTCCTTTATTTGCCCCAAAGGACCATCTGGACTTTACTTTCCTCTATTTAAAAACTAAATTTTAATAAACCAATTGGACGTGGAGAAAGAATAAAAGGTGGACTCACCCTCGGACCCACTTACCATGAATAGAGGTTATTGATTAAGTAACAAATGCTAATAAAGTTTTGAACGAGGGTAAAACCGGTTAAAAACTAAAAATTATAATAGAAAAGAAAAATACTCACCTATAAACAAGGATAACTTATCTTTCTGATTTAAGGTTTTTACAGAAAGCTTAAATGTCCATTTGTGAAACAACGTAGGAACATTTGTTCTCACCTTTCGCGCAAATTATTATTCTTTGAGAAAAGTTAACAAAGGAAATCTCCTGTATTTAGAGTTTCAAGGTTTCTTACCGCTTGTAGAATGGAGGTCCGCCCTTTCTCCCATTGCCCAGAGTTTGTCCTTTGCCGTTCCCAACATCGTCTTTCATTTACGAAAATTCTATCACCAAAGAAATGGGGGTAATTAAACACCCTAAATTAATTGTATATTGGATTAATATTTATTAAAATACTATTAAATTATTAATTACAGAATATATATATATATATTATATATAATATATAATATATATAATATATATATTATATATATATATTATTATATATATATATATTAATATATAATATATATTATATATTTAATATATTATATATATAATGTATATTATTTATATATTATATATATATATATACTATATAAAATATATACATATAATATATATAATTATAATTATAAATATTAATATATATATCAATACTATATATATATATATATATATATATATATACAGTAATATATTATATAATATATATATATATGTATATATAATAGGATATATAATATAAATATATATATATATTATATATATAATAATTACTTTATATATATATTATATATATTATTATATTAATGATATATAATTATTATATATATATAATCCGTAAACCCCTTCCCTAAATTATTTAAGTGGAAAAGTGGTAAGGTGGACCAACTAGTAATATAATTATATTAATATATATATATATATATTACAAATATATATATTATATATTATATTATATAATAATTATATATCATATATATTATTATAATATTATATATTACTATAATATTTAATATTAAAAAAATATATATAGGATATATTATATATATATAATATATATATATTATATACTTATATATATTATATATTATATACATATATTTATTATATATATTTATCTTCTAAAAATGAACAACAACAAAGACAACAAACACCACCCATTACGGCCAAACCACATACCCACCACACATACAACACACAACACACATAATATTAATATATATATAATATATATATTATATATATTATAATATATATATATATATATATATATAGGATATATATATAATATATATATATATATATATATATAATATATATATATATATATATTATATATAGATATATTGATATATAGTCAAGAGGGGCGACTGCCCTTGCCACCTCGTATGCTACTCGTGGCTCAGGCACCGAGTGACATTTTCAGGGAAACCCTATCTATTTTTTGCAAAAATCTTATAATGGTTACAAATTTATTCTTTTAATTTTTTTTGCGGAAAGGTTGGTTCAAATAAGATTTGAATTATTTACATAAAAATATATAGATTATGCAAAATTGAAAGAAAAAAAAGGAAAAGAATAGCCGCTATTTAATAAACGCTAAAAACACATTAAAAATCTAAGTACTAATCCGTGGCCCAAAAGCCCAATTGGGCGGATATAATTTTAATCAGTGAATTTAGGGTATTATTTATTTATTAATACTTAGTAATTTATATTAATATTATGTAAAATATATTACATATGTTATATTATAAAAAAAAATATTTAAAAAACAAAATATTAAAATATAAAAAAATCTTGCTAAAACCCTTTAGAATTATGGAAGAAAATAAAAGAGAGGTACGCTTGAATTTATTAATTAAAGTGAAAGTTGGTCAGTAGAAATCCCACAAACCAGAAAAACGGTCGTTTAAATAAAAAAAAATGATTTAAAATAGGACCAACTCAAGTATTTAAATTAAATGATATTATATATAAATTATATTATTATATAAATATATATTATATATATAATATATATATATATATATATATATATATAAATATATATATAATATATATATATAATATTATATATATTAATATATATATAAATATATTATATATAAATAAATATATAATATATATAAATATATATTTACCTATATATATTATATATATTTTATACTATGGACCATAATATCTATTTTCTTTACGAAAATCTTTACGTAATGCATAACTTATATCTTACCAGAAAGTAATATATATATTTCTACTTTAGAGATTTTTATATTAATATATAATATATATATATATTATATAATTAATATATATATAATATATATATGAATATATTATATATATTAAATTAATATGTGTATATACAGCCCAGTATGGGGCTATATATATATATATATATATATATATAAATATATATATATATATTATTATATTATTATATATTAATATATATATATATATATATTATAATATATATATATTATATAATATATAGTATTATACATATATATTATATATTATTTATATACTATATATATATATATATATATATTAATAATATATATATATATATTTATATTTATTATAATAATACTTATATATATAATATATATGTTATAAGGTGTGTAAAATATTAATAATATATATATATATATTATATATAATAATATAATATATTATATATATATATATATAATATATATATATATAATATTATATTATATAATATATAATATATAATATAATATATATAATATACATAATTATAATAATATTAATATATATATATATTATAATATTATATTATAGATATAAATATAATATATATTATATATATATTATATATATAATATATATATATATTATATATATAAATTATATATATATATAATATATATATTATTATATATATATATATTATATTATATAATATTATATAACTATATATATTATATATTTATATATAATATATATAAAATATATATATAGTTATAATATATATATTTTATATATTAATTATATATATTATATATATATATAATAATTTATATGTTGAGGACAGAAGATACCATAAAAGAATTGGCGTATGGGGATGATCTTCATGCACAGACGAGAGAGGGGGAGAAGGGAGGGGAGAGCGGTCGAGGAGGCAGCGAAGATGAGGGAGTTAGGGGTGAGGGAAGAGAGGAGAGAAGAGAGAGAGAAGGAGAAGAAGAAGAGGGAGACGGGAAAAGCGTGTGAGAGAGAGGCAGAGAGAGAGAGGAGGAGAGAAGACGGAGGAAGAGAAGGAGAGAGCAGAGTAGAAATATAATTGACTATATGAAGTCTTGGTACAAATAATATTTAATGTATTCTTATCATCTATATTTATATATATACATTGTATATTATATATTTAATATAATATAATATAGATATATATTATTATATATATATATATATAATTATAATATATATATATATAATATATATATAAATATTATATATATATATTAATATATATATTATATATATAAATATTATTATATATATATATATTAATATATATATTAAAATATATATATATATATATATAAATATTATATATTATATATAGATATATATAAAATATATATGCTTTTTTATATAATACATGTTATATTTTTAAAAAGAAGAGATAAATATTGATGCCGATGGGTGTGTTGTTGTCTTTGTGTGTTACATTTTGCATTTTAAACAGGGATTATTTAAATAAAATACTTTCATCAATAGTAAAAGTACTGCGTGTTGACTAAAGATTGGAGATAGTGCCTCAGGAGTTATACAGAGGGGGGGAAAAATATATAATAATAATATATATATATACTATATATATTATATATATATAATAATTATATATAATATATAAAGATAATATAATATATAATTATATTATAAATATATATATATAAAATATATTATATATATATATTATATTATATATATATAATAATATATATATATAATATATATTATATATAATATATATATTATATATATAATATATTATATATATATATTATATATACTAATATATATATATATATATATATATATTATTATATTATATTTTGGGAAAATTTATTTTTGTGGGAATCGTATTTTTTTCTTGCAAAAGAAAAAAAAAAAAAAAAAAAAAAAAAAAAAAAAAAAAAAAAACATTATTAGAATGGATTGGTCATCATGCCTTTCCTTGTGTGTTATGATCATGCCCCATAATCCAGGATGAAATTTCTTTTTACCCCTAATAATTTTTTTGCCGGGGAAAGATGAAAATAATGATAATTTCTTTTTCTTTACTAAGAAAATTCGATCTAATTTTTTTTTCTTTACAAATTTAGAAAAATTAGTTAAATGAGTATTCTCTTCATGGTGATTTATTTCAATCAAATTCCAACCAGAAGAAAAAATAACTTGTTTTTAAAAAAATTGTAAAAAAACTCCTATTTTTTCCAATTTGTAAAAGCAATAGTAGGACTGACAACTATTCTTGTCATGTTCCAATTTATATGGATAAAGAAGGACTGTTATAAGTTCTATATTTTCAATACTGATAACGCTAATTAGTGTCTTCTTCCTCTATCCTCAATTTTCAGGTTTCAATTGGCAGACTTTGTGCTTAAGTCCCGGCACATTCTTCAACGTTCTCTACGAATTGTTGTGGTTGTGTTATGTGCACATTCTTTTCACTTTTTCTTTTATCAACGTTGTGGCTTATGTTACATCATTCTTTTAACTTCTTTTCTCTATACGATCACGTTGTGCCTTATGTGGGCAAAATTCTCCAAACTTTCTTTTCTTCTTACGATCGTTGGGCAACTTATGTGCCGTTCTTTCATTTTTTGCTCTTTTATTTGCGGAACCGTTCTGCCTTATGTTTCATTACTTTCAAACTTTCTTTTCTCTTTGATGAACGTTGCTGCTTATATGTACATTCTCTTTAAACTTCTTTCTCGTATGGAACCTTTTGTTTTCTTCATGTGTACATTCTTTCACCTTTTTCTCTTAAGAACCTGGGCATTTTCATATTCTTTCCAACTTTTTTCTCTTGACGTAGCGTCTGTACCTTATGTTTAAATTTTCTCAACTTCTTTTCTCTTACCGAACGTTGTGCTGTATGTGGCCAGCATTCTGCCATCTTCTTTCTCATTAACGAAACCGTTCTGTGATTATGTGTGCAACATTTATCTTCAAACTCTTTCTATATATGAAGACGTTTGTGTTTTTATGTGTTTACATTCATTTATTCAAATTTCTTCCTATTACGTAACCGTTGGGCTTATGTGGGCACTTTTCTTTTAAACTTTCTTTTCAAATAATGTTATTAATCTTTAATTACAATATTTTCAACTTCTTTCTTCTTATAACGTGCGTGGTCTTATGTGGCCCATTTTCAGATTCTCTTTTTCTCTACGGAACGTTTTGCTTTATCACATTCTTTTCATCCGCTCCCTTCTTATGGACGCTATGGCTTTCGTGCAAATTTCGTTTTCAAACTTTCCCTTACGGGACGTTGTTACTTATGTGCTCCATTCTTTCAATTCTTTTTCTGTACGAACGTTTTTGAAGCGTTTATGATACATTCTTTCAAACCGTCCGTTTTCCCCAACAACGTTTTGACGTTTTTTTTGTTTATATGTACATTAATTCAAACTTCTTTCTTTTATGAAAAACGTTTTGGGGCTTATGTCACATTCTTTCAAACTTCCCTTCGTCCTTCTCGAAATGCTGTGCCTGATTGTGCACATTCTTTCAAATTTGGTTTCTCTTACGGAACGTTGTGCTTTATCGTTTCACATTCTTTTAGCTTTCGTTCTTTTGAAAACGGGTGGTGCTTTCGTTGGCACCAGTTCATTTCAAACTGTCTTTCTCTACGAACGTGTGTTTAATGTGCACATTCTTTCAAAACTTCTTCCACTTACAAAACGTTGTGCTTATGTTTAACAATTTCTTAAACTATCGCTCTCACACGATGTTGTGTTTATGTGTACATTCTTTTTAACTGTTTCCCTTAACGAACGTGTACTTAAGTGCATAATTTGCTTCTTCAGCCTTTTGTCTTATGAACGGTTGAGCCTTAATGATACACATTTCTTTGCAATTCGGTTTTCTGCCAACGGGAACGTATTTGTGTTTAACCCACATTAATTCAATTCTTTTTCTTCTGATATGAACACCGTAGGCAGCACATATTTTTTTTTATTTCACTTCTTCCCGCTCTTAAACGTGATCACTGTAGGTGCTACAAAACTATCAACTCTACTCTTTGCTTCTTAACGAAAGATTTGGAAAAGAAATAAATCCTTAATCCTTAAAAAGCTAGATAATATAATTAATAATAATAATAATATAATAATACATTAATAATAATAATATAGATAATAATAATAATAAAATAATTAATAAATATAATAATAATAATAAAATAATAAAAAATTAATAAAAATAATAAGTAATTAATAATAAAATTAATATAATAATAATTAAGGAATTAAAAATAATAATTTACCAATAAATAACAGTATTACAACAGAAATAATAGTATAAATGGTCGGTTTAAACTTTTTCAATTGTATCATTAACACTATTAATTAACCAGTATTATTATTTATTATTATTTACTTCTTTATGATTATTATATTATATTATTATAATTATTATATTATTAATTATTTTATTATTATTATTATTATTGATTTATTATGATTATTTATTTCTATTAATTTTATTATTATTATTATTATTTATTATTATTATTATTTATTATTATTATATTATTATTATTATATTATTATTATATTATTATTAGTATTATTATTATTAATAAAATAATTTAATAGTAATAATATAATTAATAATAATTTAAATAAATAATAATAATAATAAATAATAATAATAATAATAAATAAATAATAATAAATTATATTAATATTAATAATAATAATAATTAATAATAATTGTATTAGGAATATAGATATTAATAGCTAATGATACGATTTAAAAAATTATGTATAATAATAGTGAATAAAAAACACAATAATAATAATAATAATAATAATAATAATAAATAATAATTAATGATAAAATATAATTAATAATAATAATATAATAATAATATAATAATATTTATAATTAATTAATTAATAATAATAATAATGAAATAAATAATAATAAAATAAATTATAACTAATCCAAAAGGAAGTACCACCTTAAAAACTGTAAAAAACCGTCAACTCGCTTAACTTCCGTTCCTTAAACAAGATGAGAGATACTCACAAACTAACGATTAAGAGTCGATTCTACGGAAAAACTGATGGACGGAGAAGAAATATATAGGGATAGGCCACGATGAGCAAGGAAGTAACAACCTCCACTCGTGAAGATTACCTAACATAGTTTCAAAGATCTTTAATTAATAGCAAAAGAGAGTAGGTAAATTAAAGACAGTAATAAATAGACGAGGAATGAGAAAATGGAGAATAGTTTCCCTTAACTCCATAACCTTTCAACAAGATGCCAACCTTCACCAAAAAACGAGCTGAAACGTTTTCGTAAGACAATTATGCAATTTATGACTAGTCATGAGTTTGAAAGTATCATTGTTAGATAAAGCTTTAAGCAAAATAAACAGAATGGTTTACAAGCAGACGTAAGAAAACACACCCGACTGAGCCTCTTCTGTGGTGGCGTGAGAAGCTAGCAACCGGGATTGTTACTTGGATGAGAGCGGACCCAGGCATAAGTTCACAGAAGGAGTCACATCCGGGAGGAAGACACCAGATCTCTGAGCAAGATATTTGTCCACGTAAAAGATGTTACTATAAAGAATTGTTTAGAATAGCTTTTTGAAATTTTTCTATTAAAGTATTCGCTACACTTATAATATAATATAATATAATATAATTATAATAATATATAATATAATATAATATATACTAATTTAATATTATATTAAATATATATTAAATATATATTTAATAATATTATAATAATAATATATATATAATTATAATTATATAATATATATTAGTACAGTAGACCTTTTATGTTTATGCATTTTACATTGTTCAGAGGAAGAATGAGATGTTTTAGTTTTGCTAGTATCACTACGACAATACCGATGGTATACGATCTAGATCTTATCCTGCGTATATTATATATTATATATTATAATATATATATTATATATATAATATTAATAATAATAGATATATTATATATTAATAATATATATAAAATATATTATATATTATATATAAATATAATATATATATATATATATTATTAATAATATTATATTAATAATATAATAAAATATATATATAATATATATATATTATAATCATATTATATATATATTATATATATAATATTTATAATATATCAATTATATATATATATATATTATATTAAATAATTTAAATAATAAAATAATAATATATAAATAAATATATTATATATATAATATTATATTATATATATATTAATTAATTATATTAATATATATTATATATATATATTATATATATATATATAAATATAATATATAATATTTAATATTATTATTAATATTAATAATATAATATATATAAATATATAAATATTTTATTATTTTCATTGTAGAGTATATATATATATAGGTACACTTCTACCTGAATCTTATCTTCTAACTTACTCAACCATATTCCCATTTATAGTATATAATATACGGTTGTGATGACTTATTATCAATTACTAGAGTATATATATACATTAATACATATATACTATATACTTGTATTATAATTCATGACCGGCTTCGACTTTTAGTAGATACTCGAATAAGTATATAAATATTATAATATATATAATGGTATATTATCTGGGTAATCCTTATGATTGAACAAAATATTTTGTGGTGTGTATATATATAATGAAGCAGGTTATTTACTAATTCCTTCTATCGGTATCATTCTCCTATCTGAATCTATTACATAATATATTACATTAAATACCATATATAGAGATTCACTTTTAATAATGGCAGATGATGAAAAACTATCAGAAAATACTACCGTTCAATACAACGTTTATATTTGAACATATTAGAAGTAAGTATGAACATATGAGCAGGTTCTAAATCAAATATATAACAAAATAAAAAAAGTTAAAATAAAGATTAAAAGATTAAAGAATAACAAAGATAAAAGGATGGTCTGTTTCAAAATTTACCGGAGAGAAAGACTCAAAATAAAGGATTATATATAATATATTATCTCGTTATATTTACTTCCATCACTTCTTGCTTAAATTTCAGTCTGCTAGAAGGAATCTTTTTGTGCAGGATACTGCTTCGAGCGAGCAAAAGCGGGGGCTTTTCATCAAAGCGAAAAGTTCTCTCCCTTGGTTTTCTCTATCTTAAAATCTTTTCTCGGGCGGTTTTCTTGCCAAAAAATATCTCTAACAACTTCATTTAGATTGTGTCTTTTTTCCTTCTTTCTTTTCTCTCTTTTATGGTTTCTTGTTTTAATTCTCCAACTGGTAAAAGGTCGCCAAATCTCTTTCGGCCTTCCTTATTTCCTCCTAACTCAACCCTGGACCGATTGTTGTTCTGGCATTTCAGTCCATTAATTGTCTGTTTCGTCAGAGTCTTGTATATTTAGTTTTCTTGCCTGTGTTACATCGATTCGGGTGCAATGGGCTCCTTGATTTTTCTACGAGACGTTAGGAGGCGTGGCCTCGGGGTATGGGCTTCTCCTCCCGAGTTTTGTATTGTGCTTCCGTTGCTATTTTCTCCGCCCCTTTCTTTTTCTATCGATGGTTTCTACATGTGTTTTAAAATTAATACTTTCCACTTTTTTCAGTGTTGGAAGCACGCTTTATCTTCATGGTCCAACCCAAATTCCGAAAAAAAAGGGAAGTGTCCGGCCTCTGTTTCTGCATTCGTAGTAACTATCCGCCCTATACTCTTAATTGGATTCTATCTAAGATCTTTTTAACTCTTTCGTGGGCAACTCTTACTTCTTAAAGATTCATTCTGAATTGCTCATCACTTCTTTCCGATGCGCCAGAACGGCTTTCCGGGCTGCTCCGAGTCTATGTATTAATTTTCTCTTATATCACGGATCTTATCCCGCCTTTAGGAACTACGGGTGAGGACTTGTGCGTGGGTGGTCGCTGAACATATCCCCAAAGGCGTTGATTTTTGACCGGGTATGGCACGGCGTCACTGCTCTCCAAGCTTCCCTTCCTTTGGGTCTCCACCTCTCTGCTTATTGGGGAAGTTAATAGTTTTTCTTTCATGAATCGACCCATATCGCTTGTTGTTGATGGGGCGACTTCTGTCTTTCTTTTTTTTTTCAATAAGTTGGTGTTCCTCAGGGTTCTTGTCTTATCTCCTACTTAATAAATTTACTTTTTCATTAATTTTTTGTGATTCTTTTTCACTGGCGGCACGATCTACTCTATTTTCGGCTGCCATTATGGCCGATGACTCGTATTATTCAACTCATTTTCAAATTCTGCTCCTTCTTTATTGCTGTGGAATTGCCTCTCGGTCTTAGATGTCTTTGCCGTTTCTATTCTCGCTAAATTCTGGATAAGAATTTCCGGTGGGGTCCGTTTCATTGAGACCTTGTGAAATCTCTCTTTTAAAACTCAAACTTCTTTACAAATCTCCCTCTTAAGCACCGTTCTAACTTTCCTATCTCTTTCGGACGGTCTCGTCGTCTCTTCCTTGTTGGACAATATAAAAACATTCCTTGGCCTTAAAAAAAACAAAAATTTGTCTATATCTCACATTATATACGGGTGCGGTTAAGGCGGCCTCATATATTATGACTGGGTGAGATTTCTGTTTTAGGGACTGCGGAGGACTTTATTTTTCCTCTTCACAGTTAGTCCCAGCTATACAAAGCCTCATCCGCCCTTGAATATAAATGTGAGGTACTGCTTCTTCATATTATATATTCTGGGGGGATCAGGGTTATTCCCATGGTTAGGCTTTTGGTAGTATAATATATATTATATAGTCCGAAGTCTATAATATAAAAAGGAGGCCAATAAATGATATACTATATATATATAATGATACTCTATAAACTGTGACTCTAGTATATCACTCAGTAAATATCAAATAATATCTGTAAACTATATATATATGGAAGCTACCTCTAGCTATTCTTTGCGGGATCAGTCATAGTATATTATATATTAGTTGTATATATGAGATATGTTTTATATCATTATATCACTTTATACTATAAATATATATATAGTATATATAAGTATATAACCGTATATAGACCTAGTAGTAGTCAATATAAATATATAATAGGTTTACTTTACGAAATCCAGAAATATTTTAAGTGAAACCTACAAGAAATATATACTTTATCTCTTTATGATATGAGTAAAGACACCTTGAATCATCCGTAGTCTTTTCGACTCAATTACTTTCTCGTACTATATTTATAATGACTTCATCACAATATGTATATTAATTTATGTAATTTTTAAATTCAAGTTTTGAAAATAGAAATTAATATTAATTACTTTTAGTTATCCATGTAATATAAATTTCATGATATCAACATAAAAGAAATCAAAATTTTAACAAATTTTAATAATTTTCCTATATATTTTTTAAAAATATTTTTTTTAAAATAAACTATACAAGTATAAAAATATTTGTAATATTTAAGTAAATTGTTAAGCACTATTACCGAGATCTGTTAATATACAGCAAGTGTATCGTATGTTTGGCAGCTTCTGAGAAGCTACATTAAAGTTTAAAGCCGCTTTCGATTTTGCATTTGTGCTTACGCTCGATAAGAAATGGTAATCCAGTTTTAGCACGAATTTCGGTCATAATCGAACGTTTGTTTACAAATATTTTGATCAGCTGTTGTGATGGAGCACGTGGTTTTGGAATAAACAAATAAAAAAAATATCGAATGGTTTTTATTACAAATAATTGATCAACTATTGTGATGGAGTTTATCGATTTGGAAGAAATTAGATTTAAAGCTAATTTCATGAATGAAACATTCATCAAATCAAACCACCTACTACGCCGCCATCTTGTGTGTTTACATTTTTTTCATAAGCACGTCCTAAATTCGGTAAGCACGGGAAAGAGCAACCTTACAGAATTTGGGAAATTCCTTACGTTTGGTGAGCATTTTCCTAAATCTGTGCTAAATTTGACAAAATCGAGCGCAAACTTTAGGATTTCTTACGTTTCGTAAGCAAAAATGCAAAATCGAAAACGGCTTTAATTACGTTGTTATTGTTTATTTATTATGGTTTTATGCTTTTTGAAAACAATTTACGATTTGTTATATTTAAAGAAATAAATTTGGTATTATCATTAAATAAAACTGCTGTATTTTGTTACATTGTTACCATATTCAAGGCAGCTTATGAGGTAATTCAAGAAACGCTCCTACCTTTTTCAAACGAGATTATTTAAAGAAAATACATTTGTAATCCTTAAAGGTTTCATTTTAAATAGTCATCCGTAGATAATAAATTTTTATTTTCAGTTATATTGTTAACTGATTCCACATTAAAATAATAATAATAATAATAATAATAATAATAATAATAATAATAATAATAATAATAATAATAATAATAATAATAATAATAATAATAATAATAATGTTTTGTTACTTGCAAATTTTAAAAATGAATTTCATACTGTGAAATATACCGAGTGTTAAAAATAAATATATAAAAATTTTGTTTCTTATTGTTGTAACTAATATCTTTTATTTCTTTCGTATGAAATGAAATTAATATGAACGAAGTTATACGAGTTTACGACTTTATATATACAGGGTGATTCAAAACCTCTGCGACAAACTCGGAGGGTGATAGAGCAAACGATAAGGAACATTTATTGTTAAATAACATGTTGTATGACGCTTCGTTTCAAAGTTACGGACGATTGAAGGTACACTAGTTTATGTTATTTGACGCGTCGCATGTAGATTACCGACGATTTAGGTTACTCAATTTTAATGTGTTTGTGCGTGCGTACATGTGTGTACGCTTAACGTCCTTCGGAAACACGTGGCAATACCTTTACCTTGCCCAATTCATCGTTGATTCAGTACAGTGTAGGCATCGATTACGAATGGATCACTACACTCTTCCCGAGTTAACCGACATGATAATGTGTTACGGTGCGGCAAACGGAAATGGACGAAGAACGCACCTCATGTACCGGGAACGGTTTCCACAGAGAAATCACCCCCACCACACAATGTTTGCTCGCCTTCATCAGCGCCTTCGAGATAATGGGACCCTTTGTCCCCGGTGCATTGGTTGAAGACCGCGTAATACGAGGACTCCTGCGTTTGAAGAAGAGGTGCTTGAGAGAGTCACCAACGACCAGTCGACTAGCACACGCGCCATTGCCCATGCCATGGGTCCAAATCAGTCGTCTGTGGTTCGGGTCTTGCAAGAGCAAAGCCTCCATGCATACCACCTACAGAAAGTACAAGGACTTGGGCCAAACGACTTCGCACCCCGTGTGCGATTTGCCCGGTGGTTTCTGCAACGGAGCATCGATAATCCTGAGTAGTAGGGCTAACTTTCCGTTAAAAAATGACCTTGACCTTTTTTGACCTTTTCTGAGCGCCACGTTGTTTCCTGAGGGTGATTTTACCTGACCTTGACCTTTTTTGACCTTTTCTGACCGCCACGTTGTTTCCTGAGGGTGATTTTACCTGACCTTGACCTTTTTTGGCCTTTACCTTTTTGGTCCTTGACCTTTTTTGGCCACCCCAATTTTCTGGCACCCCTAATTTTCTGGCACCCCTAATTTTTAGCACCCTTTCGAAGAAAGGGTGCGCCAAACGGTTGCGTTAGCAACCGTTGTACGTATTGCCCCCCCCTATTTTACCCCCCTCCTAATTTTTTCGACCGTGGGCAATTTTTGCCCACGGTAGTTTTTGATGTGTCTTTAGGGGCTTAGCCCTTTTGTGATGTCTTAACCTTGATCCTGGGCCCTTGCAGGTGCGACCCGTCCGCGTGAACCTTTGGTTCAAATCCTGGGCCCCCGCAGGGTCGTCCCGCCGCGTGCGCCCGCAGGCGCATTTTCCGACGCCGCGTTTTCCCGCCCGCCGCACCCCAGCCCGCCAGCCCGTAGCGTTTCTTCACCACCCCCCCGCCCGCCCGCCGCACCCCAGCCCGCCAGCCCGTAGCGTTTCTACCGCCACCCCGCCCGCCCGCCGCGCCCCAGCCCGCCAGCCCGTCGCGTTTTTCCGCCGCCGCGTGCGCCCGCAGGCGCATTTTTCGCGTGTCCCACCCGCCTGGACCGGTGGTTCAAATCCGCAGCCCGAAATAAAAGGCATCTTCATAGCCCGAACGTGGATGTGAGCGTATGTCAATCAGACTATCCCGGGTTTCCAGTCCTTCAAGTCCTAATTACCAGAGAACTCCCCATCCCTAATGGTGACGTGAACCTCTCTGTATGTTAAGGTTTCATACCTTCATCATACAATAACACCTGAAGTACATGCGCTTAATACACTACGCTATGAGGACACCTACCGTTTTTAGTTTTATGACTGTTATACACTACTCATTCTATGACTTTACAGCCATGTTACGCTTTTAATTAATAATTGGCAACCAAAATAAAAATAATAATAATAATTGGCAACCAAAATAAAAATAATAATAATAATTGGCAACCAAATAAATAATAAATAAAAGTAACACCCAAATAATAAATAAATAAAATGGCAACACAGATAAATAAAAATGTTAATGAAAGAGAGTAATATAAATAAATATTTTATTTTACCAAAATATACATATATTATAAAAACAAATAAATAAATATTTTAACAATATATACATATATTATATTTGTACATTACAATGAAATTATATTTTATTTTTTCAGTGAAATTAGTGTTCCATCATACCCCTGGGCTACAGTGCGGGCACTACCTAAAACAAGATTCCTCTTATTTGAGGTATGGCGGAACCTTTTTATACCATTTATTAGCGTGACATCTCCTATCTTATTGGCTCGCATTTTCATATCAGGAACCCACACTTCTCGGTAATGTTTTTCATTATTTACGTATGGCTGTGCGGAGTCGTCTAGATTATGGATATCTTTGTGAAGTGTAGATTCACCATCTTCTTCACTCATCATTTGCGTAACAGCTAAGGCTGTTACGTCTGTTTCCTTAATCATGTTGTAGAAGTGGTTATCGTCGTTTAAGACCATCCAATCACGATTCTTAGTCTTCTCAACATCCTTAACCATCTTGTCAAAATTAATCTTTGCCATACCCTTGAAATTAATTATATGCTCTGTGTCCTTGTTCAACGTTAATCCTTTTGCTTTTAAGATGTAAGCAAAACTCCCGTCATTCTTCTTTATTCGAATGGCGTAGGATTTAGGACCTGTGCACACGAAACTATCAGCTATTTCTCCAGGTCCTAGCTCGTCAGTCAGGTTTCCTAAGAATTTTCCAGTATCAGGAATATATTCGCCTTCACGAGCTGTGAAAACACACAGCTGTCGGTATCACAGTATAGTACCCTCTGACCTAGAGAATCGAGGAGTTTATATAATTCGACCCTCGCATAAGCTGTGGTGAAGGAAGCGACAGCAACATTTGTAGCCTTTGCTGTTTTATTAGTGAAGCCAGTATGTGTAACTTCAACTATATGTTTATCCCCCGCTACAGTGATATTTCTAACCTTAAGATCAGCTCTCTTCATTAATTCCCAGACCTGTGCATAGCTAGTGCAGACGATGTCTTCATTCTTGGGAATACGTTGAGCTAGTTTTCCCCATAATGAATTAAGAAGTAATTTAGCTATATATCGCATTCCAGGGTTGCTTTCAATATTGTTTGGTTCAAGTGTTACGCCCTCAATGTTCTTGATATCTTGCAAGTATAGCAGGAATTCTTCGCACGTTTTATCGGTTACACCATCTGGCAAACCTGAAGCCTCAGTCTTCCACTTCAAGAATGTTTCAATGTATTTGCCGAATATGTCATTTGAAGGTGTAAATTTCCATATTTCATGTATCTTTTTAATCTCATAACCTTTCTCTACAGCTAATTCTAGCTCTGGACTACAGTATACTCCTTTTAACATACGTTGATTGTCCGTATGTCTGCATTTTCCTTCATAGGCGGATGCGCTGCATGTTCTACAAAGAGAAAATATTAGCCGATTGTCATGTCGCGCAGGGAGAACAGGAGTGTACAGATTCTTAGGAGGTAATACCGAGACATACGAGAGTCCGAAATAAGTGGAATTCATTTCTTGGACGAACTTTTCTATGGTAGGAAGATCCCTACCTACGAGTTTCGTAGGGGCACCTGCTGGAAAGGGCTTTGTTTTCTGGACAAAAGGATACAGGGAGGTGAAATCTGATACTTCAATTGAACGCCTTCTGTCGGTGGATAGTAATAGACGAAGGGCTCTGTACGTCCCCCGTACAAGGCCTCACCTACCTCTAGTTTCGCATTTGCAAGTTCATTACCAATCGACTGCACGTATCTTCCTAACTTCTCAGTTCTTGTTTCGTCGTTGTTATTTACAACAGTGACCTCACACTCTTTTTTCATTTTCGTCCATTCGCATTCCCATATTCTAATTACCTCATAACCTTGTGACTTATAATCCGCTTCCTGTCTCATGGTTGTACTGTATCTGTCAAGACTTGATTTGCCATAGAGTTTTTCTAAACCTTTCTTACATGCTTGATGTCCGTGAAATACACAGCCATGGAAGAGAAAGACAATCTTCTTCATGGCTGTACCAGTTGGAGGAGGGGGACGTCTCTTATTCAATTCTATCGTTTGTTCATTAACGTTGAGTTGACGGGCAGATAAGAACTCATTAAGGTCAAAGGGTACGTGGTCTTCAGCTGGAATTTCAGCGTACCCATCAGGCTTTAGATACCTGTTTTTGATTTTAAATTTACGTTCGCCGCCATTCCTTGCATGTTCGATCCGATGACCCTTATACATCTCCATGAACGTGAGCCACTTCACACCATCATACGAGTAGTTTGAATATCAGTACGACCTATATGAGCCAATGTATTTTTAGGCATGAAGTGCATTTTATATATCATGAATGATAAGGCAGCAATGGTAGAACAATCAAGTAAGCAGTCGACTTTATGATCCTTAAGGAAGATTCCCCTGAATTTCTCGAAGGATTGACGTAGAATATTAACGTCTTGAACGCAGTAGGTTGTACATTCCTTCATGATGTCGTAATCCTTATTGTTAAATGTTTGATACCAACGCTCAAAATCGGTCTTTTCACTGTCGGACATACGATGTGTCTCAAAGGTCTCCTTAGCCGGAATTTTACCCTTGTAATTTATATTCTCAAGGGTAAGAAAACGGTAAGGAAAGAACCCTTTAGAAAGCTCACCTGTAATGCCCATGCATTTAGGGAGTTTTTTCAGTGCACAGGGCATAAACATTAGTGTGTCCTTAAACTGGATATTGTGGTTAGCTGTCATAGTTATAATTTTGGTTCCACGCTTCACAGGGTTGGAAGATATGGAATGGACGGTAGGCCTGGCAAGCAGTTTGCCGTAAACAAACTGATTGTCGAACTTACCGCCATTATGAGCTGCAACTAGAATGTTTGACTTCTTGTGTTTTTCGGCAAATCTGAATATATAGTTGAGAAATAGATCGACTGGACACTTCTCATACTCTTCTGTTGCTTCAGGATTCAATTTGAATATTTCAGTCCGAGCCGTTCCGCAAGTCTCACATGGCGATGAATTGTCTATTTCCTCCTCCCCGCATTTACTGCATACTAACATACTCACTAGAATATAGGGAAGCATATCTGTTTTTGTGCGTCCTCCCTCTTCACGAGTATTATGATTATAGGTCTCGATATCATAATAAAATGTAAAGGTGGGCTTACGTTTGGCGAAAGCATTATCTGTAGGCACCTTGATTTTCTTCATGGAAACATTTATGGTTATCGCCTTCTATACCATACTTCTCGTCGCATACTCCACATTTTAATATGCCATACAGTCATGTCGGTTACGCTTCGGGTTTTATCAGCTTACTATCTCACTTGTCACATAAGTACACACATTAAGGTACTTGCAGGTGAGGGCTTTATGCAATTCAAGACAAGCTCATTATAGAAATCCCGATTGCATTTATCACAATGTAAAAGCGTAGATGTGTCACCCGGTAAAGCTTTACATTTATAAGTTAAGCATTGCCCGCATCTGTATTCAGTACACTCGTTTTGTAAA
This sequence comes from Trachelipus rathkii, assembly GCA_015478945.1. Taxonomy (NCBI): domain Eukaryota; kingdom Metazoa; phylum Arthropoda; class Malacostraca; order Isopoda; family Trachelipodidae; genus Trachelipus; species Trachelipus rathkii. The sequence continues at coordinate 52,696 of JABUQX010078499.1, forward strand.
TGGTTAATTAAATGGTCGGTGAAGGAGTAGCACTGGTGACAAAAAACTGGTCCCTTGATATTCTGAGGTTCTACACTACCTAAAGCTATCTTGATGGAATCTCCAGGAAAAGGGTAATAATAATGGGTTTCTTCGGAGTCATATCCTATTACAAAAAGAGGTAGGTCCCTATTCTGTTCATGTGGTTTAAACACAACCTTGAGTTTTTCGTTCACATCTTTGGTAAAAACAAATATTCGGCAACCTATTTTTTCCTCTATTACTGCAAAATCATCTGCCTTTAGGGGTTCTTCATAAGTCAGTCCACACCGAGTTGCAATCTGGCCACCTAATTCATGTAGATTCTGAGGTGTAAATAATCCTATTTTAGGTGCATCTTCGTCGGGTTTTTTAGGTACATGAGTGTGGAGCTTATAGCATGCAGCTATAGCCCTGAAACCACATCCTCCACTGGTTCTTACACTCCTATTCTCGTTATTTATACCTAGCTGTACTTTATTGACGTGTGGATGTTTAAAGTTCACAGAAGAAGGGTCAATGGGTCCATTACCCTCTGGATTATGGCATATCTGGACATCTACAACAAAATCGTCCAACATGGCTTGGTCACCAGACTGAAAGAGTTCTAGAAAACGGTCCGACAGATACTGCGCGAGATTTGGTCGAGATATCTCTTCATGAGGAATACGGATGTGGAATTGCCCTCCATTCCTATCCGTAAAAAGGAAACCTGCCCTGAGGGTATATTCCCGATATGTCACTACGCTTCTTACTTGTTCTATCACGTTGTGAATGACAGCTACTAACACGTCGTTGATGTCTCGAGTACCGTTAAAGATCCGTCTGGTATCGATACGTACTCTGTAGCGGTGCTGGTCGATAATCCCTGAATTACGCGTAGATCCTTCACGTGTTACCTTCAACAACTCTGTAGAGAAAGGTGCAGGTGGTTCATCAACCTCCTCCTCCTCATCGTCATGAAATACCTCAACACGTGAAGGACCCGCTACAGCTCCGTCATCTACAATCCGCCCAGGATGCCCTTTCTGTTTCTGTTTTTTCTGGAAAAAGAATGAAAATTCATAAACAAATGTGTAACATGCTATTATGTACCAATATTTTTTCAGTAATATTTTTCAGTAATATATAGAATAATTAGATTGTAACTTACCGACGATGTCGACGTTGGGATATTCGCTTCAGATAAGGGGGAGGGGGCATCTTCACGTGTAGCTGGAGATTCAGTGGATTCGCTAGTATTTAAGGCTTGCTGATTACGGGCAGGCACTCCAGATGATTTCTGTTGAAAGGTGAAAAAGAACGTGTAAGCTAATTGTAGACTGTTATAGGTGTAATATATACGTATTCCAGAATTTGAAATATGCTTACCTTTCCTTGTTTTTTCGACCCAGCGGTGAGAGGTGTAGAATGACTTGAGGAATCACGGCCTGTACGATCTGAATTGGATTTGCCAGCTACTGCACCACGACCTGTTGAACCGTTACGGTTTTGGGCATCAGCGATACGGCGTAGTCTGCGCCGTTCATATTTGGAGATTAACCTCTTCTTATTAGGACTGTTGGGTTTCCTACGTGTAATCTATAGACGGGAGAAAACATGTATGTAAATATAAAAAACTAAATGTAGATTGTTATAGAACAGCTATAGAGATATGTAGGGAAATCATGTATTGAAATACACATACCATTCCTTGATTTCCTTCGGTGCTGGTTCGGTTTGTAGAAATACATCCTCCACCAAGCTGTGCGTCACCTGCTTCTTCAGCGACACTGGTTGATGCTTCGGAATTGGCTCGTTCAGCATTATTACGTTGAAGCTTACGACGTTCGAGCTTGGATATCAGTCTTCTCTTAACAGGACTAATTGCATTCCGTCCACCTCTGACTTTATTGACACATTGACCCTTGGTTGGACACTGTAATGAAATAGCAGTATAAGTATATATTTATATATATAAAAGAATATCTATTGTAATAACGGCTATGAATATAATAACGCTTAAGAAACTTACTCTATGTTGAATCCTATTTTCAGTAGCTTGATATTTGCACTTTTTAACAAAAAAGGCTTTTATTAGAGTGAGGAATTTAACGTTAAACGTTAGTCTGTTCTTTTTCCCCTCCTTTTTTTTTTTTTTGTTTTTTTATCCTCACAACGGGCAATTTGCTTTTTTTTTTTTCCCCAAGTAGTAAGCGGGCAGCGCGAAAAAAGGCCCCTTGTTTTTTTCCCCCCCCCCCCCCCCCGGCTTAAAAAAAAACAAAACGCCCCCCCACCCACCTATCGCCCCAATCTCCCCCCCCCCCCTTTTTTTTTTTTCTCTTAAAAAAAATATTTTTTTTCCCCCCGCTCAATTTCCCCCCCAAAAATTTTTTATTTTTCCCCCCCCCCCGTTTGGATATATCAGTCAACTTCACTAGTGTTCACTGTTTCAGGTCGTCGAGGTATTTCGTTCTCGGTCTGCCTAACCACCTTACGCTGCCCGATAAATGGTAATTTTATCTTTATATAAATCTTATGTATATACATATTATATATAGTATTTTAAAGAGTTTTCTACTATATATATATATATGTATATATATATATATATTATAATAATAATAATAAAAATTTGACGTCATTTACCCTTTTGCAAGGCAGGGCTGTATTCTGTCTTCGTTCATCATCAGCTTCGACTGCCTTTTCATAGGCCCGCACAGCTTCTACTAATTCCACCTCTTCGCCAACTTCCACGAGTACGGATTCAGCCACAATTTCTCCATCTCCACTGAAAGTACGTTTTAATCCTCGTTTTTGATTAGTTCCAGACATATTTTCGTTTTTCTTCTTCTACAATTCTTTCCACAGAGTGTAAAACACTGAAACAGAAATGAATATATATATATATATATGCTTAATTAAATAAATTATTATATTATTAAGGTTTCGAACACACATATATATATATATATATATATATATATATATATATATATATATATATATATATATATATATATATAAACATTATTACATTGGAGCGTATGTAATTCACAGCCAATACGATGCAATCCCTGAAACACACTGAATAAATTTACCTTGACGCCTAGGTTTTTTATACGTTACATTTTAGCCCTGAGGGCGTGTATTTTAAGCCTAATAGGTAACCCCTGTACAGGAATGCTCGTAAAGGTTAACTAGTACTCTTTAAAGTTTACATATGTATTTCAAATGAGGAACAATGTCTTAAATCTAATATATTATATATATATAATACACGGGAAATATTATTATACGCTATAGTTTTCTTTTAAAATAAATGGAATACGTTGAGGAATCATACACTGAAACGCAGTTATAAAAATATTCTTTTATTGAGTAAAATTACATCATTTTTAGAATTTCCTGAACAATAATAAAATCGTTGAGTATTGGGTTTTTAGCTGAGAATACATTAACGAGATCTTCAAGAGGACGATTTTTAAGTAATCCTTGTAAAAAGTAAACGGCATAGAGCCCACATAGCTGTGATGAGTATGATTGTATCGGAAACGATAAGGTTTTCATATAGCTTGAATTATTGTTTCTTAGGAATTGCTTTATATAAGGTGCTGAATATATATTCGATTGATGCAGGGAATCAACTAGAATCATACAGTTTTCATCAAGTTTGTATACTACAGCCCAATGACCCTGAGTAGTTTCCCATCTAGGTGAAGTGTTAAATATCAACCCTTCGTTTACTCTTATTTTTATATCTTTTAATTCATTACTGGCGTACGTATGCTTGAAACCCCTTACTGATGTCAGTAATACGCCAAGTTCGGTCTCGTTCATGTTTACCCGGTTAGAAGCACGTTTCTAACTCTGTCTAGTTCAACGAGACTCTGGTATTCCATATAAACCAAGACTGAAACAGGAACCTGTAAGCTCGATGCAAAATTTAAATTCAATCCTAACGATCCACTCGTTACAGCGCTTAAATGAGTAGAGGCAGACGAAGAAAGATCGGGCGTTAGTTCATAAGCATATAAATTAGAATTGTCAACGTAATCTTGTAGTGTAATTCCCGTTCCTGAATCACTACACTGCACAGTTTGAGCTATCAAATCGTAGAAAGGCCGAGAGCACAACGACTCATAGGGAATGGTGCTATAAGACGTTTCGTAATCCCTACCGTGTGAATGCCCATCGATTTGAAGACTGATCCGTTTTAAATTGAAATGTTGGAATTTAAAGGTTGGCTTTTTATACTTGCCTGTTACAGCTGTATGCTCAAGCATACCTACTACAACTTTCAGGGGAAGAGTGGCGTTAACAATGTGGGGATATTAATATTTGATAAACCAGGTGTAAAGTTAAAAATCTTTGTCTCCACTCGTATCAATGGGTACTTTGCGGTTGAGGAAAGAAGTGATTTTTCAATTTCAAGATGTCTGTTAGCTGTGAGTTTCACTTTGCGTACATAAATATAGGTCTCCAACAATTTGAAAATTGGTGATGGTGGAGTACTCGTCGCACCGCTTTTAGTGCTTACTTTCAATGCAAACTGTGGTGCAGCCCTAGTCAATTTCAACTTAAGTTCCACACCTGGGAGTAGAAGTCGCTCCTGATTAAGTAGATCCCCCATTAGTCGGCCGTAAAATTCGTAGGTGTTACTTGGAGATTTCGCTGCCCTGTCAATATGCTTATCTACATCTTTAAAGCTGTAGAACCCACAGGATTGCAGGTGGGAATGTTTCGCATCTTCACTAAAGTTTAAAAGATTGTTAATGTAACATTTGTAAGGGTATAAGGCTGTAGCTGAATTAACAGGTGTTTCATTAAGGAATATTTCCAGCTGGCTGAAAGCGGTATACAAGAAGTTACTCTCAGTGTAAACGACATGATCATCGGATGTAGGTAGGTCGCTTCCGTCTTCTGATAAAAGTTTCACTTTCAAGTATAAATGGATGTCACAGGGATCGATGTAAAAGTCCCCCGATCCAGTTACTATAAACTCTAAAGGTGCATCGCTATTGGTAATCGAGTGAGTGGGGTTGATAGATACGTAATTGCTATTAAGCAGACTCACTTGAGTTGGCGGAACATTAAAAAGATTTAATTCTGATTTACAACAGCCATCAGACGCACTGGTTAAGAAATGCATCCTGTCGGTTCATAACATTTCCTAAGAATGAATAGAATATAACATCACACCTCTTATATACTCTACCTAGATAAGGTTATATATATTCTGATGAGCCCACAGTTCCATTGTAACCTTTAGGCGAGTAAGAAGTGTTATCGAACCTTCGTGTAAAGAACCTTGCTATTTTACTGTGTTCATCATGGTTAGAGCTAGCCGTTTCATCTCTATACAGGACATTGTACAGTGGGAGGAAATTCTTCCAGCCTGTGGAGTTTCAATTGTTTATAAAAGAAGGCCCGAAGGTAGTGAATTTTACACGTGTACTAGCTTCCGTACAAACTATAGTAACCAAAGGGTATTTATGAATACAGAAGAACTACTTAATGTATGTTTACAGGCCGAAACATTCATTTCGCAGTGCCGTAATCCATCGGTCAGTTTATTCGGGACAAAAGTAGTTATCTCCCAGAGTGTAACGAGGAAACCTAAACAACTCACTATCGAGTTTTCAAAGAAACATAACATAATCAGAATGGAGGTCCGAGTATGGAGAGCGTATAACTCGTGTACATTTAAACGCACCCGTTACGGATTCTTTATTACAGGAATACAACAGTTGAAGTATATGACCAAGATTCGCAAGAGGGTATTATTACAGAGTGCAAGGGCTGACATGTTGAGTAATCACGTAAATACGGCACATTATATGTTGTATGAGGAATACTACACATTTAAGAAAATGCTTGCGGGTAACTCTGAAGATATTATTGAATACTTCTTGAGATCCATAGACATGTATAAATTTATTTCAATGTTTAAAAATCAATGGTGTGATTCTATTTACACTGATGGGCCAGAAAATAAACATGCTATGATTTCTATACGTGATCTTTTCACATATATATTAGGAGATGGTGGTGTGCATGTACTAAGAGAATACCTATTGGAAAACGACCTGAACGAGTGGCATATTTGTAAAGCCTTCGAAAGAGTAAGTTTGAAATAAGCGTAGAACGAACCTTTAGGGTAATGTAAAAATATATTTAAAAGGAAATCTATGTATACTACATCCTTACTGAACTAATAGCTACCAAGCATGGAGGATGTGTGTAAATTCATGTTCCGTACACCTGCAACATGTCTTATAGCCGGTCCAACTGGATGCGGAAAAACATTTGCAATACTAAGATTATTAAGTGAATTAGAGATATTTGAAGACCCACCTGTGAAAATAATATGGTGTTATAACGTATTTCAAGCAAAGTTTAACGAATATAAAAACCTTATTCATTTTCATGAAGGTATCTATGACGTAAAATCGTTAGAGAACATAAAAGGACATAAGGTTATAATATTGGACGATCTCATGCATAAGGTGAATATTGAGATAGCAGAAACATTTACAGTTTATTCTCACCATCTAAATATCTCAGTGTTCTTTATTACACAGAACATTTTTCATCAAAGTAAACATATGCGTAGTATCTCATTGAATACTCAGTACTTGATTCTTTTCGGACAGAGACGCGACATGAGTCAGATCAACGTGCTAGCCAGTCAAATGTTCCCCCTTCAAAGGAAAGAGTTCTTAAAAGTATATAAAGAGGTTACTTCGATCCCCCACGGTTATTTGATGTGCGAACTTCACCCTAAAAACACATACAGAGTGTTACTCCGCACAAACATTCTACCTTCCGAAATCGAAACTGTTTATATTCCTGAGTAATGTTGATAAAGAAATATTTACCGTTGATGAAAAAATATAAGAAACTTAGTAAAAAAGAAAAAGCGAAATTACTAAAAAACACTGCATTTGTAAACTGTATATGCGAGGTCTGCTTAAATATGGTAAAACAGGTCATTCCATTGAAAACTAGTCAGAAGGTGAGGTTACGTCGTCACAGCAACATCATTCGTAAACTTATCCGTAAAGTTAAGACGAATAAGAATTTAAAGCATAAAAAGAAACTGTTACAACAGGGGGGAGGGGTTTTCCTTCCATTACTCTTCTCAGTAGTTGGGCCCTTGTTGTCTAAACTGATAACAGGTAATCACGCGTAAGAATGAAGAAGGCTGTAGTAATCCCCTTCGAACAATATACAAAGCTACAGGATAATTCTTTGGTTATTCCTCAACCTCTTCCCGAAACACTACTCGATCCGCGAGTTGAACAAATACGTATTTTTGAAAAGGAATTAGCAGAAATATTAACTTCAAAAGTAATATAGACGAAAAAAGGATGAAATATCAGGAAATATTACAAAAATTATTAGAAGTCAAAGACAAGTATACAGGAATGCATCCTGTTTCAAATGAAGTTTCACAAAGGGACTATGAAAGAAAGGATTTTAAAAAGGTTTTAGAAAACAGCTTGCCACCTACATTGAAGAATAAAGGAAACGCATTATATGATACTTTAAAAGATCAACTAAATTGGAACGAATTGGGTCAGATTGTAGTTAATGATCAACCCCTTCAAGGGTCAAATATAGTAGACTTGGTCTCAGACTTAGCTCGGGATTGGAAAAAGAAGCCTATTCCAGGATGGTATATCATTAAACGCGAGTTACAGAGTATTAATTTCCCTCGGAGCTTAATTCATAATAAGCAGAGGCTACAGGATTGGGATAATCAATCATCGGATTCCGAACCTGTAGGGCCTGATGAACGACCTTACAAGGGAATATTACATCGTAAGAGCAAAACAATAAGTAGTCCACAAGTGATAAGAAAAAAGCGAAATGAATTAGCGCGAAACTGGTTAAGAATGTAATATACATTACGACATTTGAATACAAAGATACAAATGTGTCACTCTCATCATAAAATATGCAGAAACAGAATCGTGCAAGGATATACAGGAATACACAGGCTCATTCTTGTATATACAAGAACGACGTTAACTCAAATTAGGCCTAAAAGTGTAACTCCGCCTCTTATGTTTCACCATCATAACTCTTAAGCCTAATCAGATGATTGGCTGAGGGAACGTAAGACAGTAAAAGGGGGCGGAGCTAGATAAGCTCCGCCCACCTCTTATTCATGTATATAAACCCCACGCTCACTCTAAATCACCATATATTTGTATTCCTGCCTTCCTATGGTTAGTAGTTGTGTTACAACCAAAATGACGTGTCTAGTAAGAAATATCACGGTCAGTGAGCTAACGTCTTGGTCTGTGGTGCATCAGCATTGCTCTATTATCCTGCGTTTTAGACGAAGACCATCAGGTGACCGTTACATCACCTGCTTATCCCCCCTGCCAACTTATAACAAACCTTTATTCATCTCTGTAGAAAGTCTCAGCATCATCATGGAAGCTGTTTCGGATTGGGTAGCCAAAGACTACATGAACCTCAGTTTGTTAAATGAATGGGCATTATCTGTATCACAGGGTGGTCCTGACGATCACAAACGTTTAACCTTGGTTTTTTCCTTACACGAAAACATTCCGAGGATACATATAGGCTGTTGGCTTCGACGTAATGCATCATCTGTTTTCTCATCAAGTGCACACGCCGTAACAATAAGTGGTAAAGAAGACATCGAGTTGTTCCTAAAGATGAACGAAGAATTCCTACATAGATTAGAAGATACGAATACCTTGGAGGACCTCATACACACAGCGTATCGATTGGTTTACGGTATCTATAGTGATAGTTTTATGTTTAACTCTAACAACGTTGCTAAGATGATGGAGGTTGTAGACCTTAGTCGTTTTACTCATGTATGGAACGAGGAAATGGCCGGCGAACGATGTAAAAATCATACTCTGAAGATTTCAGCTGCAGAAATGTACTCCTTCATTAAGGGGGAGGGAAAGGTAGGCTTAGATTCCTACATCGAGACGACGCAAGCAATTCTAGATGCATTAAAGTAATTATTATTACTGTAAATATTACTACATCTGTGTAAATATTACCGCTGCATTGTAAATAAAATGTTTTTTATATTTTTACATTTCCTTATCCTTTTCATTTTTTTGGTTCGGGGCCTATAAATTTAAATTTCGTTTATTACCTTTTATTTATCTTAAATTTCATTTTATCTTATTTTATTTTAATTTCATTTTAATTATTTTATTTATTTTTATTATTTTATTATATATATATATATATATATATATATATATATATATATATATATATATATATATATATATATATATATATATATATATATATATATTCCGCTTATGTGTTGGTCAGTAGCTGACATGGCGGCAAAGGAGGTAGTTGATAAATATTACTTTAACCTGAGGGAACCTAATAGTTTTGGGGGGTTCAACAGGTTTGCTTTAAGGCATCCTAATATTGAGAAAAAAGAGTTAAAAAAATATTTAGAGGGTGAAGAGGCATTTACTCTACATAAGCCTGTAAGAAAAAAATTTCCTACACGGAAGACCATAGCACAGCAGGTCGATAGTGTGTGGCAATTAGATTTAACGGAAATGATTAAATATAGTTCTTATAATGATGGGTTTCAATACGTGCTTTTTACTATTGATGTATACTCTAGATACCTATGGTTGAAACCCTTAAAAGATAAAAGATCAGCTACAGTTGCCAAGGCCGTACTTGAAATTATAAAGTACGAACGGAGAACCCCTAAATCATTTTGGACAGATTCAGGAATGGAGTTCAAGGGTAGCGGGTTTCAGGAGTTGCTCTGGGAGTATGGTATAAGCTATTACAATACATTTTCCGTAAACAAAGCGGCTATAGTTGAAAGAGTCCAGCGTACTATTAAAGAGCGCATGCATAGGTATTTTACTAAGATGAACACCTTTAAATATATTGATATACTGGACGATCTGGCTTATTCCTATAACAGGTCTTACCATAGAACTATAAAGTCAACTCCTTTAGAAATGTCAAAAACGAGAGGTTATACGTCGTATAGGGATGAAAAAGAAAACAAAATAAAAGATAATTCAGGAATAAAGGTAAACGATTATGTAAGAGTATCTCGAGCAGCAGAAAGATTCAGAAAGGGTTATGAAGCCGGGTGGACTACGGAAGTTTTTAAAGTTCACAATATCCGACCGCTAAGCCGCGACAGTTTAAAGCTATATTATCTGGAGGATTTAGATGGTGAAAAAATAAAAGGAGGGTTCTATAAACAAGAAATACAAAAAGTCAGGTTCAATCCTGCAACTCACGAATATAAAATTGAAAAAATATTAGGTACAAAAGGTAAAGGAAAAAATAAACAGGTACTGGTGAAATGGCGAGGGTATCCTGTTAAGTTTAATACTTATATAAAAGCAAGCGAAGTTAAGAATCATTAATCAGTTGATATTATAATCATGGAGAGGTTAGATCACTTTTATTTAACTCTACCATCTTCAGCATCCATGGATTTACATCCTGATAATAATCTCGCTGATTTCACAACTGAACTAGTTAACCATGTTTACCTTGATCGGCCAGAGTATGAAGTGGGATTATGTGAAATGATATTAAATACGGACATAGAAAATTTACCACCTGCTCTATTCTGGATGACAGTGTACAGAAGTGTAGAATGTGTTGAAACTATATTACAAGTGGAAGGTACCCGTTTTCTGAAAAGGACTACAACTGCCAAGAAGGTAAATACGGATACATTTGCTACAAAAGAATACTTCATTGAAGAATTTGCTCTGCGAAAAGCATATTTTAAGGCAGTACCTGCTATTTTCAGTCATTTAAACGAACTCTTTGATACGAGTATCATGTGTAAGGATTTGCTATACAAAACTGATATGCGAGCCAATGAAGATAAAGTAATAATATCTTTAAGATCAAAAGCAAGTGTAAATCTGCGAGACCGTACCATGTTTTTTCTAGAGCGATCACAATGGCAGAGAAAACATATTCATAGACGTGATGCCGAGTTGGATATACTTCACGATATCCCTACTATGCTGAAGAGAGTTATACTTTCTGTTGAGAATAGACCCTTAACTTGGCATGAACAAAAAGATGACGCGGATCGAGTGCTGCATTATACATGTACCCCCTCCGAGATGCTCAGCCGACCTGGTATGGCTTACATCTACACCGATCTTGTTTCACATCAGTATGTAGGGAACGTTACAGCCCCTTTGTTACGGGTGGTCCACCTTACTGATAAGGTAATCACCTTTCCTAATGTGCATTACCTTCCTCTAAGTAAAGCCCAAATTTGCTCCATACGAATATACATTAAAGACGTGGAGGGAAATGCGTTCCGTTTTACACCGGGAAGTCTAATTTGTAAAATGCACGTACGGCGGAAAAGGTATTACTAGACTTTATACGTGAAGACACTATATCGAACTTGAGAGGAAGGGTTACACCTATTTAAATCAATGCATAGTTGGTTTCCGCTCATTCAATAACTATCTCTTATACTGTATAGTTTAGTTAAAAGAAATCCTCTAGTTGTTGAAAATGAGGCTTGATAAGTACTTTGTTGGCTCTAGAATCCAGCGAGGCCATGGCGTATCTGGTTTCTTTGCACGTCTTTTGAGAGGTGCAATGCCTCTTTTGAAACGCAGCGGGACCTATTTAGGTAAAAAAGCTGTAAAGGCTGGTATAGAAACATTGCATGATATCGCTAGCGGTGAGGATGCAAAGTTATCTTTGAAACGGAGACTAGCAGACGCTTCCGACGTTATGTTAAATGACGTTAAACGGAAAATCAGGAAAAAAATGACGGGACAGGGCTTAAAGAGAAGAAAAAGGTCAAGGTCAGTCAAGGTCAAGACCAAAAAAGTTAAAAAACATTCACGTCCAATAACTAAGAAAAAGAAAACGAAGAAGCGGAAACGGAAGAACGCTTCGGGTTATGACACGAAAAGCAAGACGAATAAGAGACGTAAGACACGTAAAAAGCGCAAAAGAAAAACACAGAAACGTAAAAATCAAAGGGATATTTTTTCATTGTAAATAATAAAACTTAAAATTAAATAAAATAATTTAATTACAAGAAGGCCTTAACGTTTCCGGTCCAATCATTCTCGTCGCAGCTACGTGGACTCTATGCCATTTACTTAAAAAGTGCCCTCTTGAAGGTATCGTTAATGTATTCTCAACTAGAATTCCCGTACTCAAAGCTTTTATTTTTGTTCATGAAATTCTAAAAATGATGTAATTTTACGCAATAAAAGAATATTGTTATAATAGCGTTTCAATGTATGATTCCTCATTGTATTCCATTTATTTTAAAAGAAAACTATAGCGTATAATATTTACTATATATATATATATATATATATATATATATATATATATATATATATATATATATATATATATATATATATATATATATATATATATATATATATATATATATTTTTATTTATTTTTATTTATTTTTATTATTTATTATTTATTTATTTTTATTATTAATGTTATTTATATATATATATATATATATATATATATATATATATATATATATATATATATATATATATATATATATATATAATGCTTAATAAGATTAGCTAAAATAATTCAAAATTTATTGCGCGTTGGTAAGGGCTATTTTTTCACTTTAACTACTACAGGAAATTTTTTAACTAATGTAAATAATCCTTTATACCTATCATGCTTATATATATATATATATATATATAAAGTAACATTTAATAATAAAAAATAAATAAAAATAAATATAAATAAAGAAAAACTGGAACTTCAAACCCACTTAGGGACTTTTGAAATATATATATATATATATATATATATATATATATATATATATATATATATATATATATATATATATATATATATATATATAAAGTAACATTTAATAATAAAAATAAATAAAAATAAATATAAATAAAAATAAAATAAATAAATAAAAATAAAAAAAAATAAAAATCTATTTTTATTAGAAATATAAATATATATATATATATATATATATATATATATATATATATATATATATATATATATATATATATATATATATATATATATATATATATATATATATATTTGAACTTAATATATATATATATATATATATATATATATATATATATATATATATATATATATATATATATATATATATATATATATATATATATATATATATATATATTTGAACTTAATATATATATATATATATATATATATATATATATATATATATATATATATATATATAAAGTAACATTTAATAATAAAAATAAATAAAAATAAATATAAATAAAAATAAAAATAAAAATAAATAAACTAAAATAATAAAATAAAATAAAAATCTTTTTCATTTAGAATATATATATATATATAAATTTAAACACTTAAAGCGATAATTTATTTATTGTACATTCGCAAATGCATCCTAAAACTTATTAATAAAATTTATTTAATTCGGTACTTGTTAAAATAAGACCGACACTTTAATATATATATATATATATATATATATATATATATATATATATATATATATATATATATATATATATAACTTAAAATAAAATATATATATATATATATATATATATATATATATATATATATATATATATATATATATATATATATATATATATATATATATATATATATATATTTATAAATTTAAACACTTAAAGCGATAATTTATCTAAAGGGTATTGGCAAAAACTTAATAATAAAATTCGGTACTTGTTAAAATAAGACCGACACTTTAATATATATATATATATATATATATATATATATATATATATATATATATATATATATATATATATATATATATATATATATATATATATATATATATATATATATATATATATATATATATATTACACTCAGTAAAAGCTAATAATTTATCTAAAGGGTATTGGCAAAAACTTAATAATAAAATTCGGATCTTGCTAAAATAATATCTGCCCTTTAATATATATATATATATATATATATATATATATATATATATATATTATATATATATATATATATATATATATATATATTAATATATATATATATATATATATATATATATATTAAAGGATGGATGTTATTTTACCAAGACGCTTACCTGAATAAATATTCTGTCGTTGATAATACTTTCAACTAAATGTGAATCTTTTATCGATGAGTAGTTAACACTTTTTAGTAATCACTATTCTGATGCTGTTCTTGAGCGAAACTTCATCTTTTATACACAGTCATAGGGTAGGGGGGAGGTCTCCCAATCCCGGACCCCGCCCATTCTACTCAGGTTTTGAAGTTCCGATACAATTTACATTTGTATATTTTTGAACATGAAGCGTATAATCCTTTACCTAAGTAAACAACTAAAATCGGATTTGAGAGGTTTCGAAGATGCCGAGTAAACAGATAAAAGTGTTTTTATAATTAAAAATATATTAACCATATCTTCTTCAAAGTAGGGTGAGGACCTTTTTGAAAAAGATGTAGGTAATACATTTTTAATTATTGAAAGTCAAATAAGCAGAACAGGATTAACGTTGTATTCAGCAAAAGGCTATCTTTATGACCCATCACCTGAAAAAGTATTTTATTTGTTTTTCTCAAAAGACCTCAAGTTAATTAAAATGGTTTATTCTTTTTATATCTTAAATAAACATCTTTAGAAGGAAAATCCTTTTATATTTGAAAAAGGTCATCGTATGTTTCTCAAAATGAGCTTAAGTTATTTACATAGGCCATAAAATGGTTTCCCTTCTTTATGAGCATCCATCAGGCCAAAAGATCAAGCTGGTCTTATTTTATTTGTTTTTTCTCAAAAGATCTAAGTTAATTAAAATTTTATCTAATTACACATGCCATAAAAGGATTATCCTTCTCAGGTTTAATCTTTTTATATTTGAAAAAGGTCATCGCGTGTTTCTCAAAATGAGCTTAAGTTATTTACATAGGCCATAAAATGGTTTCCTTCTTTATGAGCATCCATCAGGCCAAAAGATCAAGCTGGTCTTATTTTATTTGTTTTTTCTCAAAAGATCTAAGTTAATTAAAAATTTTATCTAATTACACATGCCATAAAAGGATTATCCTTCTCAGGTTTAATCTTTTTATATTTGAAAAAGGTCATCACGTGTTTCTCAAAATGAGCTTAAGTTATTTACATAGGCCATAAAATGGTTTCCCTTCTTTATGAGCATCCATCAGGCCAAAAGATCAAGCTGGTCTTATTTTATTTGTTTTTTCTCAAAAGATCTAAGTTAATTAAAAATTTTATCTAATTACACCTGCCATAAAAGGATTATCCTTCTCAGGTTTAATCTTTTTATATTTGAAAAAGGTCATCGTATGTTTCTCAAAATGAGCTTAAGTTATTTACATAGGTCATAAAAATGCAAATAATGTAAATATTACAATTCGTAAATGTGATTCGTTAAGGCTATTATTGGAGGCGTGGCGATAGATGGCACGTGGATGCGTAGAGCTATGCGCGAAGTTTCGCCATAGAACGTTGCGCGCGCAGGCTAAAATATCTCTCTCTCTCTCTCTCTCTCTCTCTCTCTCTCTCTTATTCATATATATATATATATATATATATATATATATATATATATATATATATATATATATATATATATATATATATATATATATATATATATATATATATATATATATATATATATATATAATATATATATATATATATATATATATATATATATATATATATATATATATATATATATATATATATCAAGGCTGGATGGATGCTAGGTACAGGTGTAGGTGAAGGCGGGTGGAGACTAGGTGCAGGTGTAGGTGAAGGCGGGTGGAGGCTAGGTGTAGGTGTAGGTGAAGGCGGGTGGAGGCTAGGTGCAGGTGTAGGTGAAGGTGGGTGGGGCTAGGTGCAGTTGTAGGTGAAGGCGGGTGGGACGCGAAAAATGCGCCTGCGGGCAGCAATGCGGCGGCGGAAAACGCGAGGGCTGGCGGGCTGGGGCGCGGCGGGCGGGCGGGGTGGCGGTAGAAACGCTACGGGCTGGCGGGCTGGGGTGCGGCGGGCGGGAAAACGCGGCGTCGGAAAATGCGCCTGCGGGCGCACGCGGCGGGACGACCCTGCGGGGGCCCAGGATTTGGGCGGGGTGGCGGGTCGCACCTGCAAGGGCCCAGGATCAAGGGCCAAGACATCACAAAAGGGCTAAGCCCCCTAAAGACACATCAACCGTGGGCAAAAATTGCCCACGGTCGAAAAAATTAGGAGGGGGGTAAAATAGGGGGGGGCAATACGTACAACGGTTGCTAACGCAACCGTTTGGCGCACCCTTTCTTCGAAAGGGTGCTAAAAATTAGGGGTGCCAGAAAATTAGGGGTGCCAGAAAATTGGGGTGGCCAAAAAAGGTCAAGGCCCAAAAAGGTAAAGGCCAAAAAAGGTCAAGGTCAGGTAAAATCACCCTCAGGAAACAACGTGGCGGTCAGAAAAGGTCAAGGGCAGGTAAAAATTGGGTTATCATTTTTTACCCCAAGTGAGACCTCCAATATGGAGTAAAAAATTTGGGTCATCATTTTTTCGTACAACAATGAAAGAACGCAATCTTAGCGTATGTAAGCATAAATTTTCCCTTTATATGTGATTTTTACCTCATCGTCGTAAAAATTCTCTCACCTTAAAACTGTGTTCGTGGAAAATTTGCATGACCCTATATATATATATATATATATATATATATATATATATATATATATATATATATATATATATATATATATATATATATATATATATATATATGTTATATATATATATATATATATATATATATATATATATATATGGACCTAATGATTTTAGCACCTGAGGGTGGAAGTCTAACAGAATGATTGATTTGTGCTTAATTACAGTAATAATATATTATAGCTTATAATATGTATGCTTTTATATGAAAAGCTATTAAGTTTAATTTTTATACTTAAAGGTGAGAGAAAAAAATAACTACACACACAAACACACCTAACACACACACACACATTACATGTATTATTATATATATTGCTATTATATTATTATTATATTATTATTATATTAGATATATTATATATATATATATTATTATTATTATTATATTATTATTATTATTATATTATATATATACACATATATATATTATTATTATTATTACATACATACATATACATATATTATATTATATGCTATTATATACATACATATATATATTATTAGTATTATTATTTGAAGAAGAAG